>JAMWET010002664.1:230000-240000 GCA_024036415.1 Prochilodus magdalenae
TGGAACAGGACGAAGTGACTTCTGGAGGGAGCGATGCTAAAGTCAAGCGAGAAATGAGCTATCGAGCGGATCGAAAATTGCCTAAATGTGCGCCGAAGAGTCCGACTCTTGGGGGGGACTGGGAAGCAGCTGTTTGTGAATATAGGACAAACAAAGTATCAATGGTTTCATTGATCGGAATCTCGGTTACACCACTCGATAACCTCCAAAACGTAATACAATGCAGCTGTGCGAATAAATAACCATCACTAATGGCTATAAAAAGCTCTTCATAGTCAGCTGCATAAAATCAATATCTCCAGAAACCACAGCATCTCCTTCGGCTTCGGCGTGTGAAGGCAGGTGAGGGTCGAGAGCCATCAGAGCGGCGGTGGGCGCAGTACACAAAGCTTGTAGTAGAGTTAGAGATTCCTCAGGTAAATACTCCTCCAGTGTCAGTAGAAGCTCCTCCCTCTAGACCTACACTGGAGTAACAGTACTAAAGTATGTACCTTCAGATGTACTTAAGTATGGAGAGTAACAGTACTAAAGTATTTACCTTCAGATGTACTTAAGTATGGAGAGTAACAGTACTAAAGTATGTACCTTCAGATGTACTTAAGTATGGAGAGTACCAGTACCAAAGTATGTACCTCCAGATGTACTTAAGTATGGAGAGTAACAGTACTAAAGTATGTACCTTCAGATGTACTTAAGTATGGAGAGTAACAGTACTAAATTATTTACCTTTAGATGTACTTAAGTACGGAGAGTACCAGTACTAAAGTATGTACCTTCAGATGTACTTAAGTATGGAGAGTACCAGTACCAAAGTATGTACCTCCAGATGTACTTAAGTATGGAGAGTCACAGTACTAAAGTATGTACCTTCAGATGTACTTAAGTATGAAGAGTCACAGTACTAAAGTATGTACCTTCAGATGTACTTAAGTATGGAGAGTAACTGTACTACAGTATGTACCTTCAGATGTACTTAAGTATGGAGAGTAATAGTACTAAAGTATGGAGTGACTCAGAATGGCAGCGGGTCATCTTCAGTGACCTGCTTTAGTCTTGGTGGAGACGCCCAACGAATCCGTGTGTGGAAGCACCGTGGTCAGCACCAAGATGAACGGTTTGGTGTCACACGTCCAGAAGGCCTGGTGTCCCTCCACCTCCACCCCTACCACACCATCTGCAGGAACTGTGTGAGGATATTCAAGCTGCATGGGATGGATTATCACAGGACCCCATTAGGAACCTCTACAACATCTGAGAGACACTACTTTGCTATGTGTGGCTCAGTGAATATTGCCCATATGCTTCCAAATGTATCATCATTTATTGTTCCTATGAAAGGATGGAGGAAATATCACACATCCGTGAACGGACACATCAGCTACAAAGGTAAAGGCATGGCTATTACTGTCAGGGAAGCCGAGCAGACGAGACGCAAGCAATAAAAAAATGGGGCTTCACGCGTAATTTCACCCCAACAGCACCATCAAACCAGCAATATAATCTCTCAGGGTGTCACATCAATTGGCGCTAATAGGGGGCTGTGGATCTTCCCTCGGATTTGAACGAAGGCCTATAATAGAGCTCGTGTTGTTGCTTGTGTTCTTGATGGATTTGACTCCGAGCCATTTGTCGGATGGGTGAAGCAAGGTACAAGATAAATGGAGCATTGTAACGAAGATACGACGTATGGGAACCTGACAGGTCTCTAAATGAATGTAACTGTTTTGGTTTTCGTGCCAGTCTAAAGTGTTTCCCCCAATACAGCCCATTGTCTGAGATCTGTCTAGCCGCAAGCCGTCGCTTGTTCACCCCCATTTCTTTTTGCCCGGCTTGCGGAAAAGTGCCACGTCTTCCAGCCTCACAAAAGCCGAAACCGTGGCTGGCAACAAAGAGACGACAACCTGCGTCGCGGCGCCAGCGCTCGACACGAGCGTGCTGCCTTATCGGCCTCAACGAGCAAAAACGATGTTTGTTTTAGATACGCTTCCTCTCATTTGAACTAGCAGCTGGCCTTGGACGAGCGCTCCTCAACAGAGGGCTACGGAGAGAAGCATAAATCCACAGAGCCCCGGGGGGAAAGGAGATCAAAGTCAGGTGGGGAGGAAATATTCCAGCAACAATGCAGGCTGGATCTCTTTGGCGCTTTCATATGTAGGTCAATGGTTGCGCAGGAGCTGCGCGTCTGCATGGCGTTCCGTTGCTCCCGATCCTGTTACAATGCATTAGCTCATATAAACTAGCATGTAGCCTGACCAAGCCTGGAGAAACCCGAGCCCGGTGGATACTGATGATCCACTGTGGCGTCACTGAAACAGATGGAAGCGTTCCGAGTTGCCTACTCAGCACGAGAGCATCATGAATGGAAGCCAGGCAAGCGGAATCCGTAACCCCCCCCACACCCCCCCACCCCTGGTAACATTATTATTTATGCAAAAACAAACAAACAAGACACCAGCTATCCAAATACCATGGCTCAATGTCTAATTCACTCCTACTGATCAACTGCCTTCCTATAGTGCACCGAACAAATCTAATTACACCTTCCAGATACAAGCCCCCCCAGTGAAACCCCCCTTTTGAGTCTTACTCATTAAAGCATAACTGTAATTACCATGTAATTACACAGTAACACTTCACATTAGCTGTTGACTAACTAGCATGAAGCAATACATGGGTTAACATGAATTAATACATTATCAGTATGTTAAGTAATGTTAAGTAACAGTTGTTACAGGCTTCCTTAACATTAGTTACCAGTGTTAATGTATTACTACATGTTAATTAATGCGTTATTACATTGGATGTTGCCGCATTTCATCAAGTAATACATTAGTTAACATCACAGAATACATTAACAATGGTTACAATCCTTAACTAACGTTAAGTAAATACAGGTAACAGCTACCTGTTAAGTAAACATACACCAGTTACATTAGTTAGCATTGGCTAACCTTTCTCAGTGTATCTCTTACAGTCATCTTATCAACCAATACATTACGGCGTTAAGTGTCGACTAACTAACATTGGATAATGCTTCAGTGAACATGAAGTAATACACTAACACTGGTTAGCTAATGCTAAGTAAACCTAAAACAGTCATATGTTACGCGAACGAGTAACAGCTGTAACGTGCTTTTGTAACATGGCTAACCATCAGTGTTAAAGCATTACATCCTATTAACTAATGCATTCCTCCGTTGAGTGTTGAGCAACTAACATGTAGTAACACATTAGTTAACATGATTAACAAATCATTACAATGCCTACCAAAGTAGGTAAACCATGTTCGTTAATGCTTAGTGTTAGGTAGTCAACACTTTATGGAGTAATGCATTAGTTAGTATGACATTATTTATTAACTAATGTTAAGTAAACTGTAAAATGACATGTTAAGTAAACAAGTAACAACTGTTACATGGTTTTTGTTAGGTAAACATTAGCAAAGCATTTAGTGTTGACTACCTAACACGTAGTAATACATGAAGTGATGCATTACCCAAGGTTACAATGGTTAACTCATTTTAAGTAAGCATGTTAAGTACATATGTTAACCTGTCATTGAGAAGAGTACAGTGGAACAGTGCAGTGAAGGTCTTGGTCCACTGCTCCAGAGCAGATGTTAATGATTGACTAAAAGGAGTGACTGAGCATTTGGGCGTGGCCAAAGACCATAGTGTGAAGGAAGTAGCTGTAGGTGTATGGAAGCGTACGGTCATACAGGTCTACGGGCACTGGCTAAAATCCCAGTCTACAGGGAATTGTCCCAGGGAAGGCATCCACCAAATCTGGACCAACTGGGCAGTTCTTTGATGTAAGAACACTGAACACTGATGTTGAAGAGGTGCTACAGTGCAGAGAATGTCTCATTCCATGTGTGGTAAACGCTCCAGAGCAGATGTTAATGATTGGCTAAAAGGAGGGACTGCATGTGGGCGTGGCCAAAGACCATAGTGTGAAGGAAGTAGCTGAATCTGCAGGTGTATGGAAGCGTACGGTCATACGGGTCTACCAGCAGTGGATAAAATCCCAGTCTACAGGGAATACTAGTTGGAAATGTGCCAGGGAAGGCATCCACCAAATCTGGCCCCAACTGCACAGTTGTTTGATGAGCATGAGTGGCTGAACTTTGATGTAGGCTACATCCAGAAACTCTATGGGAGCTGCAGCTCTATGCAGCTGTTGTTGGTGCTCGTGGGGGCACTACACGCTACTGGGTATGATCCAGCCACGGTGAGCTTATACTAATGGGTAATAATGTTAAAAGCTTTTCCCCGGTGAGATGGAAAACGGATATTTCCACCAACACGGCATCACGGTATGAACAGAGTCCTTCTTGTTATAGATCTGCCTCTGATTCTCCACGTGTGGTTCCTCTCTCGGCGCAGGAAGGAAACGACGTGGGGCTGTTGAGGAGGTCCTTTGAGAGTGATGATAAGTGCTCCTGTCTCGTTTCTATACACCAGCCTGACGGACAAGCAGCACCCCGAACACTGGAGGCCTTGTGGTTACGCTTATGCTACCAGGCACGCGCTACACATGGCTCCAATTTGTTCATTAGATATGTAATAAACATGCACAAAGGGGCCATTATTGTTAAACTTTCACTGACGAGGCCCGGGAAACTTAACCTCCACCCCCCTCCCCACCCCACCCTGAGGGCAGCGTGTGCCCTGCCAAGCAGCCACGCACAGAAACCCCTGGAACAGCTGCTTAGTTTTAGGAGTAACCTATTTGGAACAAAGCAGGCAGCGGCTTAAGGAGAATCTCATCCAGCATGATTTCCGTGCTCGGATATCTCAGCCACGGCCTTCTGCAAATTTGCCGACACTTGAGAAGAAGAATGACACGCGGTCGGAAAAGCCGGAAATGAAACACGTACGAGATGCTCCTCCTGGAACCGTTACAGCAGACGCTTCTTAACGTGACGCAATCCCCCACAATATCTGACAAGAGCCTCCGAGAGCCACATGCTTCTCCTTCAGCCCCACCTGCACAAGGCAGAGGGTGATGTAACGGCACCCACAACCGAATCTTCAAAGCCGCGGAGGAGCCTTCAACGAGAAGAGGAGAAGACAAAAGGCACCACCTCCTCCTCCTCCTCCACTTATTCTGCAACTCCAACGGGTGGCCCATTCAGGAAAGGTCACAGATATGAGGAAGACAGAGTGTAAATCACGTCGGGCTGGACCGCAGCCCGGCGGCACTGACAATGACAAGGCCCCTTATTCAGAACTGTAGCCACATGAAAGGCACAGGAGAGAGTCTCATGATTACAGAGCGTCTGCCTGCGCAGGCCTTAAATACAGCCCAACGAAGACTTACAGCGGCCAGCGCCGCCATTAAAGCAAGACCGGGACAACCTATGATTACGCGCTCCAGGGTGTAGCTAGTCATCCCGGCTATTTTCATAAGAACGTCAAGGTGTGTAATGGAAGGATAACCAGTGAAGAGTACAACAAGCACTGGGCCAAGGAAATTCCAGTTCATCTGAAGGGTGAGTAGAGCATCGGCGACTAGCCTATCCACTGGGAGACCGTCGTTTCAACATTCCCGGCTCCAGACCTCCAACTACAGTCAACTAGTCATCCCGGCTATTTTCATAGGAACACCAAGGTGTGTAATGGAATGATAACCAGCACAGTGTACAACAAGCAATGGGCCATGGAGGCTGCACTGGAAACTCCAGTTCATATGAAGGGTTAGTAGAGTATTGGCGACTAGCCTATCCACTGGGAGAACGTCGCTTCAACATTCTCGGCTCCACACCTCGCACTAAAGTCAACTAGTCATCCCGGCTGTTTTCATAGGAAAGTCCAGATGTGTAATGGAATGATAACCAGTGAAGAGTACAACAAGCACTGCGCCAAGGAGGCTGCACTGCACACTCTGGTTCACCTGAAGGGTGAGTAAAGCAACGCCGACTAGCCTATCCACTGGGAGACCGTCGTTTCAACATTCCCGGCTCCAGACCTCCAACTACAGTCAACTATTCATCCCGGCTGTTTTCATAGGAACGTCCAGATGTGTAATGGAATGATAACCAGCACAGTGTACAACAAGCACTGGGCCATGGAGGCTGCACTGCAAACTCCAGTTCATCTGAAGGGTGAGTAGAGCATCAGCGACTAGCCTATCCACTGGGAGAACGGCCATTCAACCTTCTCAGCTCCAGATCTCGCACGACAGTCAACTAGCCATCCCGGCTATTTTCATAGGAACGTCAAGGTGTGTAATGGAAGGATAGCCACTGAAGTGTACAACAAGCACTGGGCCATGGAGGCTGCACTGCTCCAACCTCCAAACTCAGACAACTAGTTCATCTGAGGGGTGATAAAGCACAACGCACTGGGCCATGGACTAGCCTATCCACTGAAGGGTGAGGAGAACGTCCACTCGGTTTCGCTGTGAGAACGTTTCAGCATTCCCAGCTACAGTCAACTATTCATCCCAACTATTTTCATAGGAACGTCAAGGTGTGTAATGGAATGATAACCAGCAAAGAGTACAACAAGCACTGGGCCAAGGAAATTCCAGTTCATCTGAAGGGTGAGTAAAGCATCGGTGACTAGCCTATCCACTGGGAGAACGGCCCTTCAACCTTCTCGGCTCCAGACCTCACACTACAGTCAACTAGCCATCGCAGCTATTTTCATAGGAATGTCCAGATGTGTAACGGAATGATAACCAGCACAGTGTACAGCAAGCACTGGACCATGGAGGCTGCACTGCAAACTCCAGTTCATCTGAGGGGTGAGTAAAGCAACGCTGACTAGCCTATCCACTGGGAGAACGACGCTTCAACATTCTCAGCTCCACACCTCGCACCACATAGCATCGTTTACACTTCAGGGACTCACATCCGATGAGTAGGCTCGCTTCAGCACGTCTTCTAAAATCTCTGCCAACCGGCGATGCACGCTGTGCCGCTGCGCGGGCAATATACGACTCATCGGCCCATCAGTGATACTGAAAAGCCTGTCTGCTTCTGAGTCAATGGGGCCGTTTCGTTCTCTCTCCGCCCGAAGAATACGCTATTACCTATTTCACTAACGTCTCCCAAACCGTGAGCCAATCATCGTACTAACGACTGCCAAGCATTCAGCGTCAGGGGGAATTTCTGAGATGAATCTTCTCTGTGCGAAAGGCGTCTGAATAGAGCTGCCAGCGTGCACCATGATTACACCTTTATCAGCATCCTACTTTTTAAACTCTGCATGCATAGAAGATCCCCGGACCAGAAATTAGCCACCTCCGGGATGCTCTGGGGGTGTTCTAAATCTGTGGAAATGGGTTCTTTGGCTGAGCTGACGGTGAATTTGATCCACACGGCCTACATTGAGCTGCTAGACAAGCAGGTTTTGCCTTTTGCTCATCCTCATCCTCATCATCCTACCGAGGTACATAACTATGCTCTCCCTGTATTCCATATGTGACTGATTAGAATTCAAATTAGAATTAAGACCCATTTGCCAATGGTTTACCATTTACCCAACCGTGCACACACACGCACTAGTGAACACACTAGGGGGCGATGAGCACTCTTGCCCAGAGTGGTAGGCAGTGGTAGGCCTATCCATGGTGCCCGGGAAACGGTTGAAGGTTAGCTGCCTCAAGCTGTTGGCTCAAGAAGTCAAGCCAGCGACCCTCTATGCACAAGGCTGGGCCCCTACCCTCCAGCCCATGACTGCCCACCATGATTGGCATAACGAATGCAAAATTCCAGGATTTGTACCCTCTTGGAAATCTGTGAAGCTACCTGGAATAACCAGTAAAATGTATGTGAGGCTGATGTTCTAAGCTCCCAGAACCTCCCAGAGCTTTTTAAATCAGACCTGAACTGATGTCATATGGAGTCCTAGATCGGATACACATCAGACTCCGGCCCGTGCAACCTCAGAAGGGACTCTCAGATTGAAATGCATGTGATTTTTGTCATTCAGTTGTCGTTGTTTGGTGGATTAGGAGCTGCATAGTTCATTTCAGGACATAGGCTCGTTCACACTGGTGGCAGATTTACACCTACACAAGTGTGAACCACTGGAAAGCATGGGGGTTGGGCAATCGAGCTTGTGATGTGAACGTAGCCGTAGATGAGTGCACCGTTGCCCCTACTTCACAAGACATTGGACAGGGTTGGAAATTTCACTCTCAAGTTTATACTGTATTTTTACCCACATTTAGCTCAACAGTAGTCCTGGTTGCCATTTGGCTCCATTGCATATGACAACCTGCCACAACCGAGTGCAAGCAGGGTGCAACCTACAGTAGTCGTTCAGCAGGAGGGATGATCTTGATACATCTACCATTTGGTTGCACTACACATGGCAACCTGCAACCACTGAGCACAGCCACTGGCCGATTCCAGTACATCATTCAGCAGTAGGGATGATCTTGATACATCTACCATTTGGTTGCACTACGTATGGCAACCTGCAACCACTGAGCACAAAGAGGGTGCAACTTGCAATGTGCTGGCCGATTCCAGTACATCATTCAGCAGTAGGGATGATCTTGATACATCTACCATTTGGTTGCCATACGTAGTGTAACCAGTTGGTAGATGTATCAAGATCATCCCTACTGCTGTAACCACTGAGCACAAACAGTGTGCAACTTGCAATGTGCTGGCCGATTCCAGTACATCATTCAGCAGTAGGGATGATCTTGACACATCTACCATTTGGTTGCACTACGTATGGCAACCTACAACCACTAAGCACAAACAGTGTGCAACTTGCAATGTGATGGCCGATTCCAGTACATCATTCAGCAGTAGGGGCGATCTTGATACATCTACCATTTGGTTGCACTACGTATGGCAACCTACAACCACTGAGCACAAACAGTGTGCAACTTGCAATGTCCTGGCTGGTTCCATAGTTCCTGGTTCAGTCATAATTAACAGTGTCCCACTTCATTTCACAGTGTGAACACACTACTTGCACCAAAAGTGGCTTCAGCACTGCGCATGCACTCGATTTGAGACACAGCCATGGTGTCGTTCGCACATATTAACACCTTCGGGCGATCATCTATCTAAAGGGCCTCGGTGTGATGGAGAGCACTCGCTCTGTTTTTGACACTGTCACATCCCGTATATTTCAGAGCACCCTCCTCCTGCACGCTCGATAAGGCTTTCCGTGTGCCAGCGGAGGCCACGATGGCCCCTTTAAGCACACTCGCTGCTGGAGAGGCTGTTTGGAATCGCTGGCCCCAGCAATCTCTCCAACAGCCCCCTTCCTCGAGGCGCCCCGACACTGTCTCAGGCCCTGAAACTATGGCAACGGAATAAGAAAGCACTCTCCATGATTAATAGATGAGAGAGGCCGTGCCAATCGCGCTGGGCCTGGGGACGGGACAGATGTACTCTCCCTCCTCGGTGACTCTCACACCGTCGCGGCATGCTTAAAACCTGGCCAGGCGGAGGAACGGGCGGCGCTTGCAATGCGCACCTACAGGATGCCAGTGCTGAAGCACCGTCCCGGTAGGGTTGCATTATATCGTTAATTAACGATTGGTGAAAAGTAATGGAAGGAATTAGCGCAAAAGAGAAGAAGATGAAGAAGAAGAAGAATAGGAAGGATAACAATAGTGTCATGCTAGAATGTTGGTCTGACCTACACTCGTCTATTTGTCTTTTTTATCTCTCGTTCCTTCCATAGAGTCCCATTCATGTCCACCCCATTCAAACCCTATTGTCTCTTTAACTTACAACCACCAAACTGCATGTACTCACCCGGGGCAGCTCCCCAAACTCTAATCCACAGCCATACTGACCCTCACTCCTCTATGTGTCGTTTAGTCATCCCTCGTTCCTCCCATAGACTCCCATTCATTTTCACCTCCATTCAAACCCTATCATTTCCTTTGCCTACAGCCACCGAACTGCATGTACTCACTCAGGGCAGCTCCCCAAACTCTAATCCACAGCCATACTGACCCTCACTCCTCTATGTGTCGTTTAGTCATCCCTCATTCCTCCCATAGACTTCCATTCATT
>JAMWET010002664.1:252500-255000 GCA_024036415.1 Prochilodus magdalenae
ACCGGGTGTACAGTAACTCAGTAAGTGTAATGTGTTAGTGTGCTGTAAGTAGTGTGTTGGTGTACAGTAACTCAGTAAGTGTACTGTGTTAGTGTACTGTAAGTAGTGTGTTGGTGTACAGTAACTCAGTAAGTGTAATGTGTTAGTGTGCTTGTAAGTAGTGTGGTGTGTTACAGGTTAACTCAGTAAGTGTAATGTGGTTTAGTGGTACTGTAAGTAGGTGTGGTGTACAGTAAACTCAGTAAGTTGTATGTGTTAGTGTTACTGATAAGTAGTGTGTGGGTGTCGGTACCTCAGTAAGTGTAATTGTTTAGTGTACTGTAAGTAGTGTTGCTGGTGTACGGTTAAACTCAGTAAGTGTAATGCCGTAGTGTATTGTAAGTAGTGTGTCAGTGTACCATAAAACTCAGTAAGGTAATTGTGTTAGTGTACTGTAAGTAGGTGTTGGTGTACAGTAACTCAGCCAGAATTTCTCTCGACACAGATTTCCCAAGGAAACCCCCGCAGGGCTCTTAGAAAAGACACGCTCGGCCAGGCAACTGGCAAAGGCACAAGAGGGAACATGTGTCCTTCCTCTTCCCAGGTAGGTAGAAAGCCGAGATAAGCAGATTTATTGTCAGGCTGCTTTTCTCAGAGTCCTCTGCTCAGAAACTGTATTTGCTCATCATTCCTGGCCACTGAATCATCCTTTGGTTTATGTGTCAGATAAAATCCATTCTGTAAGTCTGGAAATAGGCTGGCCAGTCGATACGCAATACTGCAACCAGCTAATGCCTCATCATTTTTGGATCTGTGGATCGATATGTACATACACATAATACATATAACCACCTGAAAATGTTGACCAGTCTCTGTGTACTGTATTACCCTGTTCTTCAATGGTCAGGACCCCCACAGGACCACCACAGAGCAGGTATGATGTGGGTGGTGGGTCATTCTCAGCACTGCAGTGACACTGACGTGGTGGTGGTGTGTTAGTGTGTGTGGTGCTGGCAGCGTCCTGTGGGCAACGTCTTGTAGGCAGTGACCTGTGGCCAGCATCCTGTGGCCAGCGTCCTGTGGGCAGTGTCCTGTGGGCAGTGTCCTGTGAGCAATGTCCTGTGAGCAATGTCCTGTGTGCAGCATCCTGTGAGTGGATCAGACACAGCAGTGCTGCTGGAGTGTTTAGACACTGTGTCCACTCACTGTCCACTCTATTAGACACTCCTACCTTGCTGATCCACCTTGTAGATGGACAGTCAGAGACGATAGCTCATCTGCTGCTGCACAGTGCAGTGTTGGTCATCCTCTAGTCCTTCATTATCAGCGGACACTGCCCACAAGACACTGCTCACAGGACGCTGCCCACAGGACGTTGCCCACAGGACGCTGCCCACAGGACGCTGCACACAGGACGTTGCGCACAGGACGCTGCACACAGGACGTTGCCCACAGGACGCTGCCCACAGGACGCTGCACACAGGACGTTGCGCACAGGACGCTGCACACAGGACGTTGCCCACAGGACGCTGCCCACAGGACGCTGCACACAGGACGTTGCCACAGGACGCTGCACACAGGACGTTGCGCACAGGACGCTGCACACAGGACATGGCCCACAGAATGCTTCTCACAGGACGGTGCACACAGGACTCTACCCACAGGTCACTGCCTACAAGACGTTGCCCACAGGACGCTGCACACAGGATGTTGCACACAGGATGTTGCACACAGGACGTTGCACACAGGACGTTGCCCACAAGATGTTGCACACAGGACGCTGCACACAGGACGCTGCCCACAGGACGTTGTTTTAGTTGGTGGATGTTCTCAGTCAAGCAGTGACACTGAGGTGTCCAGCAGCACTGCTGTGTCTGATCCACTCACACCAGCACCACACACACTAACACACCACCACCACGTCAGTGTCACTGCAGTGCCAAGAATGATCCACCACCCACATAGTACCTAATAAAGTGGCAGGTGAGTGTATATCAAAAGTTTAACTTTTGTATTTTCTAAAATACAATTAGCCCAGAAACAGAAGTAACAGTGAGTAACAGAAAGCTCTGGATCTGGAGGCAAATGTTTTATTCAGGCAGGCTCCGTGACTCGTGTGACTGCCTGCTAAACGACTGACCGCCGCTCCGAACTGTTCGCCTGAGCCGATGCAAAAATATGCACCTCTCTTCATTAAACCTGCCCCACAGACTCGGCACGAGGTGCTGGGGCGAGGAGAGGACTTCACTCAGTCGGTAAGCACTGCAGACCCTTCAGTGGAAAAGGGAAAGGTACAGACATTTCAAACTGGAGCACAGGAAAACTGGCACATGCCAATACACTCACCATCAAAGGAAGAGCTGCACCCGGAAGGAGGTGTGGGAGTGCGGTGCTGTTGGGAAGGAAGATAAAGGTGACCAGGATCAATAACTGATGATAAGTCTAGACTGATATGATCAATATTTATTGAGCTACACATACAGACGTCTGTCTCTCAGTATGGCGTCGGGCCGCCGCGTTT
>JAMWET010002664.1:260000-312500 GCA_024036415.1 Prochilodus magdalenae
GACTTTTTAATCAGACTTGAGTGATTATGGGCCATTTGTGTTGGTTGAATCATCATGCAGTTTCTATGCAACGTAAATGGTGTCGAATGTAAAGCTGTGTTCAAACGATGCATTAAAGGAAAACTGGACAAAAATGGGGATGCATGTTTTTCAGTGGACAGCGAGGATGTGTTGACCACTTCTGGCATCTGTTTATTAAGCACAGGCGTTCCCCTCCCCAGAATTCTGAAAAGCATCTGTCAGAAATACCCAAATATAGCTTTACATTACATTTAGATTTATGGCGTTTAGCAGACACTCTTATCCAGAGCGACCTACAACCGTGCTTAGTGTTCCGTTGGATAATATTCCAGCTAGTACAGGAAGGTTAGAGCCTAAAACTCACCATGAGCTCAGACACTGCCCGAACAAGGGCCAGCGCTGATACCTAGAGAGATCAATACACAGACTTATATAAGGCAAAAGTGCACTACCTGGCAACCCCAGCCCAGTACTCATTCCTAAAAAGGTGAAAAGGTCATTATAAGTGCAACACAAGTACATACACATATACTAGAGCTCACTCACTGAAGTGCATTACGAAGAGATGGGTACGAAGAGAAGTCCCACTGGGCGTCTGCTGTTCTGACGCCCAGTGGGAGTTCATTCCACCATCTGGGAGCCAGGACCGAGATGAGTCTGGACGCTTGGACGCTTGTCTTCATTACCTGTACCTGACGCTCTTATCCAGAGCCACAGCCAAGGTTAATCATATTACAGGTGGGCCAACGTAGTGTTAGGAGTCTTGCCCAAGGACTCTTATTGGTGTAGCACAGCATAGTCACCCAGACCGGGATTCGAACCCCAGTCTCCCACATGTGGCAGTGGCTCCCTGGCGGGTAGTGGTGTTAGCCCCTGAGTTACACCAGCCACTGCTTTAGCAGACCAACCTGATGTAATTTCAAGCTCCCTACACGTTCAGACATGGCAACACGCACGGGCGCCATTACGGTTTCCTCAGATGAAGCAGAGGTAGAGTACGGTAGCCTGTCTGAAGTCGCCCTGCTGTGCATGTGCGGGAGCAAACGCGATGCAATATTCATTTCCGGATCACAAACTTCATCTTTAATAGCTCAGTGACCTACTTCTGACCAGACAACTGTTACACCAACTGCCACAGGGAACATGTCCTTAAACCATCTTAATGTTGATGGCATGTCAGGCCCTTCATTATTCATAGGATGGCTGTCTGTCCCACTTATCTCAGCACCTCCTAATTGAGCTGGAAATGCCCTTTCTGCACTCCCCCACCCCCCGTGTCAAAGCCCCACCAAGGGTATGTGCACAATGTCAGACGGTATACAATATTTAATAGGCAGGATACAGACTGAAGGTTCCCTCAGGGTCACATCTAACACCAGGACTGCTGCAGGGCGGGGCCATGCGGGGCCAAGTGTCCAGCGCATTGGAATCCCATGAATACTCTTATTTTTGGAGGTGCTGGTTTTAATGGAATGATGCAATGACGAGATGACTTAAGACATAGTAACGATGTGATGACTCGACATAATACTGTATACAGTTACAGGGCCAGGTGAACGCTTAGACACGGCTCCTCATAGCAGGTTCTCCTTTTCTGTATCTTGAAGCTTCACTGTAGAAGAAAAAAGTGAAGACACTAAACTATGAAAATAGCCTTCATATAACTATGCAGTCCACCTTAAACACCTCCAAAATGGAATTATACAGTCCACCTTAAAACCCTCCAGAATGGAATTATCCAGTCCACCTTAAAACCCTCCAGAATGGAATTATACAGTCCACCTTAAACCCCTCCAGAATGGAATTATCCAGTCCACCTTAAAACCCTCCAGAATGGAATTATACAGTCCACCTTAAAACCCTCCAGAATGGAATTATACAGTCCACCTTAAAACCCTCCAGAATGGAATTATACAGTCCACCTTAAAACCCTCCAGAATGGAATTACACAGTCCACCTTAAAACCCTCCAGAATTGAATTATCCAGTCCACCTTAAAACCCTCCAGAATGGAATTATACAGTCCACCTTAAAACCCTCCAGAATGGAATTATACAGTCCACCTTAAAACCCTCCAGAATGGAATTATACAGTCCACCTTAAAACCCTCCAGAATGGAATTATACAGTCCACCTTAAAACCCTCCAGAATGGAATTATCCAGTCCACCTTAAAACCCTCCAGAATGGAATTATACAGTCCACCTTAAAACCCTCCAGAATGGAGCTGTACAGGAGGATGGAGCAGCTTCCTTACCCTGCAGTGGAGCTGATAGAACAAGGTTTATTACTAAGCAGGTTTGGAGCGATTCTATTGGTCGGTCCATCATGAATATTCACTAACCTGAAAGGGCAACAAAATATATACTCATATGAACAATATGATCTATAACTGATGATAAATTTAGACTGATATGATCAATATTTATTGCGCCACACATACAGAAGTCTGTCTCTCAGTATGGTGTTGTGCCACCATGTCTGCTGCAGATGGTGCGGTAGGGGCGGAGGTGGAGTGACACCAGGCCTTCTGGACGTGTGACGCATGATAACAAACCGTTCACCTTGGTGCTGACCACACACGGATTCGTTGGGCGTCTCCACCAGGGCAAAAGCGGGACTCGTCACTGAAGATGACCCCCCACCATTCTGAGTCACTCCATGACAGTCTGACATGACCCCATTGCAGTCTATGGCAACACTGACGTAGTGTTAAGGACAGTCATCACAACAACCTCTGTGCATGTAGTCCTGTGTGGTGCAGCCATCTGCCAATGGTGCTGGTACTTACAGGATCACTGTTGGGTCACAATTTGTCAATTCTCTCTTGTGGTTCGCGTGGTTCTCCCAGATCATTCATATCACCGGAGTGTGTCCTCTTCCATCCAATGCCCCCAACAGCGAGCGTTCTATGGTAGTATCCTTTCGACCAGAATGGCACGCAGATAGATGGATAGATAGATAGATAGATAGATAGATAGATAGATAGATAGATAGATAGATAGATAGATAGATAGATAGATAGATAGATAGATAGATAGATAGATGATGGATGGATGGATGGATGGATGGATGGATGGGTGGATAGATAGATAGATAGATAGATAGATAGATAGATAGATAGATAGATAGATAGATAGATAGATAGATAGATAGATAGATAGATAGATAGATAGATAGATAGATAGATTAATGATTAACCTCTGGGACCCCCCAACAGCTCAGAATTCTGGGGGAGGGTCTCTGAAAATACACTGCAGCAAGATAGATAGATAGATAGATAGATAGATAGATAGATAGATAGATAGATAGATAGATAGATAGATAGATAGATAATGGAGTATTATGTAATGCACTAATACTCCTGATGCTGAATGAGTCCAGTATCCTATTGCGGACCCTATACTCAACACTGTACAACTGCTAGTGCTTTCCAGCCGGATGCTAAAAGTCACTGCTGCTGCAGAACAAGGCTGCATGACACGCCACTGTCTTACTCTGTGCCGCAGCACCCCACCAATTAACCTTCCAGTTGTGAAATGTCCTGCAGCACAATGTGCTATGTGGGTTAATCTGGTAAAGGTGTCCTTGACAGCAGGTCCCTGTGGAAAAACGAAGCACTAGGAAAGCAGCTGGAGTTTCAGTTCAGCTTCCTTGGATTTGGTGCTAATGACATATTTACTGCTTGGCTGGTCAATCATGGTCAGTAGGAGACCAGCACAGGCTGCTCGAGCCGGATCATTGAAGTTGAGGCTCATGTGCTTACCTGCCATGGTCCCGAATATGAAACTGGGATTGATCTCAGATCAGTCCAGCAGGTCATTGGCAGGATTACAGGTAGGCCAGGTCCAGTGACCACTAGACTGAGATCAGCTGATTCAGTGAAGATACACTGTGGTGTACCTAATAAAATGGCATGTGAGTGGCCCAAGTCCTACTCTGCATTATTTAACACCTTAAATAATGCAGAGTAGGACTTGGGCTACTCACATGCCATTTTATTAGGTACACCGCAGTGTATCTTCACTCGCTGTCTAGTTTATCAGCTCCACTGAGCATATAGGAGCTCTCTGTAGGTGAACAGGTCCAGACTGTAGTCCATCCGTTTCTCTGTATACTGTATTACCCTGTTCTTCAATGGTCAGGACCCCCACAGGACCACCACAGAGCAGGTATTATGTGGGTGGTGGATCATTCTCAGCACTGCAGTGACACTGACGTGGTGGTGGTGTGTTAGTGTCTGTGGTGCTGGTGTGAGTGGATCAGATAGAGCAGTGCTGCTGGGCTTGTCATTGTCACTGCTGGACTGAGAATCATCCACCCGTCCTAATTATCTAACACAGCAGCGTCCTGTGGGCAGCATCTGTGCACTGTGCAGCAGCAGATGAGCTATCGTCTCTGACTGTCCATCTACAAGGTGGACCAGCAAGGTAGGAGTGTCTAATAGAGTGGACAGTGAGTGGACACAGTGAGTCCAGCAGCACTGCTGTGTCTGATCCACTCACACCAGCACCACACACACTAACACACCAGTGTCAGTGTCACAGCAGTGCTGAGAATGATCCACCAACACATAATAGTGAGTGTAGATACAAGGGGCTGTACCTAATAAAGTGGCTGGTGTGTGTATGACGAGCTAGTCTAAGCAAAGAGAATATATTATACCACATGGGCATCTCGTTGTTTTGAATAGTGGTAGAACAAAAGCAGAGCCTGTGTGCAGTGGGGCTGCAGTGACCTGTCATCACTCCTCAGAGGTTAAACGTGGCATCCCTTCATAATTTACACGTTGATAACAATAAGGAATAATATATAGACACAGGTTAATATTCAGCCTGTGTTCAGGGATCTACAATGAGACTTCATTACTGGGGTGTTTCCTGCTGCAGGTCTAGAGCCAATGGAAGAGGATGATTCTCAAATGGCTTCTATGTAAGCTCTCCAGACAACGAACCAGTCACCTTGTGGGAGTAACCTCAGGCTCCTGCAGATGGTGCTGTATGAGGATGATACAAGACTGATAACTGACTACTCAGGCTGATAACGGAATACCAGTACTGATACTGGATTACCAGAACTGATAACGGAATACCAGTGCTGATAACGGAATACCAGTACTGTTAACGGAATACCAGGGCTGATAATGGAATACCAGTACTCATAATGGATTACCAGTAATGATAATGGATTACCAGTAATGATAATAGAATACCAAGGCTGATAATGGATTACCAGTACTGATACTGGAATACCAGGGCTGATAATGGATTACCAGTAATGATAATGGAATACCAGTAATGATAATAGAATACCAAGGCTGATAATGGATTACCAGTACTGATACTGGAATACCATTACTGTTAATAGAATACCAATACTGATAATGGAATACCAGGGCTGATAACGGAATACCAGTACTGTTAATGGAATACCAGTACTCATAATGGAATACCAATACTCATAATGGATTACCAGTACTGATAATGGAATACCAGTACTCATAATGGATTACCAGTAATGATAATGGAATACCAGTACCCATAATGGATTACCAGTAATGATAATGGAATACCAGTAATGATAATAGAATACCAGGGCTGATAATGGATTACCAGTACTGATACTGGATTACCAGGGCTGATAATGGAATACCATTACTGTTAATAGAATACCAATACTGATAATGGAATACCAGGGCTGATAACGGAATACCAGTACTGTTAATGGAATACCAGTACTGATAATGGAATACCAGTACTCATAATGGATTACCAGTAATGATAATGGGTTATCAGTACTGATAACGGAATACCAGTAATGATAATGGAATACCAAGCCAGATAACGGAATACCAGTACAGATAATGGAATACCAGTAATGATAATAGAATACCAAGGCTGATAATTGAATACCAGTGCTGATAACGGAATACCAGTACTCATAATGGATTACCAGTAATGATAATGGAATACCAGTAATGATAATAGAATACCAAGGCTGATAATGGATTACCAGTACTGATACTGGAATACCATTACTGTTAATAGAATACCAATACTGATAATGGAATACCAGGGCTGATAACGGAATACCAGTACTGTTAATGGAATACCAGTACTCATAATGGAATACCAATACTCATAATGGATTACCAGTAATGATAATGGAATACCAGTAATGATAATAGAATACCAGGGCTGATAATGGAATACCAGTACTGATACTGGATTACCAGGGCTGATAATGGAATACCAGTACTGATACTGGATTACCAGTACTGATACTGGAATACCAGGGCTGATAATGGAATACCAGTACTCATAATGGATTACCAGTAATGATAATGGAATACCAGTAATGATAATAGAATACCAGGGCTGATAATGGATTACCAGTACTGATACTGGATTACCATTACTGTTAATAGAATACCAATACTGATAATGGAATACCAGGGCTGATAACGGAATACCAGTACTGTTAATGGAATACCAGTACTGATAATGGAATACCTGTACTCATAATGGATTACCAGTACTGATAATGGAATACCAGGGCTGATAATGGGTTATCAGTACTGATAATGGAATACCAAGGCTGATAATGGAATACCAGTACAGATAATGGAATACCAGTAATGATAATAGAATACCAGGGCTGATAATGGAATACCAGGGCTGATAATGGAATACCAGAGCCGATAATGGAATATCAGGGCCGATAATGGAATAGCAGTAATGATAATAGAATACCAGGGCTGGTAAAGGAATACCAGTACTGATAATGGAATACCAGTACTGATAATGGAATACCAGGGCTGATAATGGAATACCAGTTCTGATAATGGAATGCCAGTACTGATAATGGAATACCAGGGCTGATAATGGAATACCAGTTCTGATAATGGAATACCAGTAATGATAATGGAATACCAGGGCTGATAATGGAATACCAGTACTGATAATGGAATGCCAGTACTGATAATGGAATACCAGGGCTGATAATGGAATACCAGTTCTGATAATGGAATACCAGTAATGATAATGGAATACCAGGGCTGATAATGGAATACCAGGGCTGATAATGGAATACCAGTTCTGATAATGGAATGCCAGTACTGATAATGGAATACCAGGGCTGATAATGGAATACCAGTTCTGATAATGGAATACCAGTAATGATAATGGAATACCAGTTCTGATAATGGAATGCCAGTTCTGATATAGATCCTTTAAAGTCCTGGGCAGCAGTAAACATGGTCATCTCAAACAACTGACTGGCTGCAGACACGATAGATTCTATTAGCATTCTTACATAAAGGCTCCTCTTCAGTGCCCAGTCATGCAAATCTAAGATGAGCAGGCTGTTGGAGACGCGTCATGGCCTACTGATGTGAGCTGTGCTTAAATGTGACCAGGTTTAAATCACTCCATAATGATTCATTTCATTTCACTTCTTATTTGATTATAAACTTGTGCTGCAGCAGATCTCCACTCACAGCTGTTCCCACCCAGTTTACGCATGACTGCAGGTCTTGACGGACATGTGTGGAGTCGGGGCATGCACTTCTCACCCGCCAAGGATCCTCCAAGACAGGCAGCCCTCACTGACATAATTCAGTCTCCATCATTCGGTGCAAAAGATAAATACATGACAAGAGGCGTGGTCGCCTACCTACGTGTCCTTGAAAATAAGATGCCCTGCATGTTTAAAGTGGCAGTAACTTCAGGCTCCTGCAGATGGCGCTGCACGAGGATGATGGGGCTATAAATACCTGGGGTGTGAGTGACAGGATCCATAGATTGGGATGAGGTCCTACAGTGCAGGGAATGTCTCGTTCCATGTGTGGAAAATGGCTCCAGAGCAGATGTTAATGATTGGCTAAAAGGAGGGACTGCATGTGGGCGTGGCCAAAGACCATAGTGTGAAGGAAGTAGCTGAATCTGCAGGTGTATGGAAGCGTACGGTTATACTGGTCTACCAGCAGTGGATAAAATCCCAGTCTACATGGAATTCTCCTCGGAATTGTGCCAGCCAAATCTAGCCAAACTGAGCAATCCTTTGACGCAACAATGTCTGAACATTGATGTGGCTACATCCAGAAACTTGTCCAGTCCATGTCAAATCCAATGTTTCAGTCACAGGGGTTGTTATTGATGTTCTGTATTCTTTGTTGTATAATACCTGTGCATTTTTATTTGGACTTACAATTTTAAGTGACTTTGGGTTCTTGAAATTTTCTATATAAGAATAAAGTGTTAATAATATTAATAATAATAATAATAATAATATTATTATTATTATTATTATTATTATTATTATTATTATTATTATTGTTATTATCATTTTCATTTTTATTATCATCAATGCATTTATTAGAGTGGTCAGCATGCCAGCAAAGTCCACTCTGAAGAAACTTGCAGTCTGGGCAAAGTAGTCCCGAAAGGATAATACATTAATATATACAATATATACATTATAATCAGATTTATGTCTATTCTACCGTCATTGGCATCACATATAACCCTGGTGTCTATCCCCACCACTGAAATCCGAGACTCTTTCTCTAGAATTCCTTTCACCTTGCCTTTCACACCAGACCACCCTGAATAGAGACAGGGATGTTTAGAAATGTAGACCAACTGGTTGAGTTCCCTTTTGACAATGTACCACACGACCCAGAGTGATGTCAGGTAATTAAGCCCGTGTAATGGAGGTGTAACCTGTCACTGTGAGTCACAACATGAACTACCAAGAGCACCATCCCTGTAAGCAACCATCCCGTGTTGGTCTAATGGCACGGGCACACTGTCAAAATGTTGGGGACAGAGCCATGAGGGGCTGTTTTCCATCAAACTGCCCGTTCTTCATCAGCACAGCAAGTGTTAATGTCATTTAGCTATGTCTGTCATGGTAAACACTGCGGACGCAGAGTCTTGAGGAAAACTGTCCCCGTACTGTGTTTACCGGTGCAACACTTTGCCAGCATGTACATGATACACAGACAGATCCTGGTGAGCAGGATGGTTATCGCGGCATTTGACAGAGAAGCTGATGTATAAACAAACAAACGAAAACAGTCAAGGCAGCTGTTCAGGTTGAACTCACCCTCCTGTTTATATAAATGGTCATTAAGTGTTTCACTGCGTACTTTGTTAGCCGCCCCATTACTTTTTTTTAATGGGCAGGACCCCCACAGGACCACCACAGAGTAGTTATGATGTGGGTCATGGATCATTCCCAGCACTGCAGTGACACTGACGTGGTGGTGGAGTGTTAGTGTGTGTTATGCTGGTGTGAGTGGATCAGACACAGCCGTGCTGCTGGACACCTCAGTGTCACTGCTGGACTGAGAATCGCTATCCAGCACAACAGCATCCCGCAGACAGCATCCTGTGTCCACTGATGGCGGACTAGAGGATGACCAACACTGCCCTGTGCAGCAGCAGATGAGCTATCGTCTCTGACTGTCCATCTACAAGGTGGACCAGCAAGGTAGGAGTGTCTAATAGAGTGGACAGTGAGAGGACACAGTGTCTAACACTCCAGCAGCACTGCTGGGTCTGATCCACTTACACCCGCACCACACACACTAACACACCACCACCACGTCAGTGTCACTGCAGGGCTGAGAATGATCCACCACCCACATCATACCTGCTCTGTGGTGGTCCTGTGGGGGTCCTGCCCATTGAAGAACAGGGTAATACAGTATACAGAGAAACAGATGGACCACAGTCTGGACCTGTACACCTACAGAGTGTCCTGTATGGTCAGTGGAGGTGATAAAGTGAGACAGTGAGTGTAGATACAAGGAGGTGGTTTTAATGTTGTGGCTGACGGGTGTATATAGATATCATTATGAGACATGTGTTACATGTGAGCTAGACTACTCTACCGTACACAACTTAGTGCGTTCAAAATCTTTTTTAAGATGTGGATATATAGTTTTTGTTGTTATTATCAGTGAAAGTTGTAATTAACTACTTACACAGTCAAATATTAACATTATAACCATTGTAAAAAAAAATAAAAATAAATAAAAGTTATTCAGATTAGAAGATTAATAAGCAGATGTTTATGTAATTGACCTTCTAAAGCTTAAAATGAGGTTAAACCCAAATATAGAGGCCACTGTGCGGTGGGCTGTTTGTGTACCACTTACCTCACACCTCACAGCTCAGCACCGCACATACTGGAGCCTTTAATCCCAGGTATTTATGATAAACCTCCATTCTGTTGCCTTGATAACGCTTTATTAGTTAGCTTTGCTTTAGCATAGGTGACACATCCGAGAACTCCAACGACCACAATGCACCGCGCTGGAACCACCTCGACCAGCAGCTTGTCCACATCAGAGCGCAGCGAGCTGTTCCTACTGGCAGTCAAATGCCAGCGAGCGATGACTGAGGCACCTAACCTCCCGTAATGGGGGGATTCACAATACTGTTCAACACAACCTGCTACTCTGCGAGGTAAGACCCTCGTCTTACACCTGAACCTCCGTGACCGTGTGCCCAGTGTCTGTGCTGGAATACTAAGGTGCTTGCTAACGTTAGCCAGCCGCAGAAACAGGTTTTGGAGAGGACGTCTCCAGCGCAGTTAGCCAGCCAGCCAGCGATAGGCTTTAGGCAAGTAAGTTAGCCCCCAGGAGTGAGCTGGCTAGATAGGTGGGCTAGCTAGTTTTCCACCGGCCGTGTTTCTTAATGCTGTCCACAAACAGAGAGGCAGCGCCAGTAAGATTACAGTGAGGTGTTTGAGTTGTTGACACCTTTTAGGAGCAGCACGGTAGCGGGAGCTGCACTGTTATTACTGGAGTTGACATTGCTAGCTAGCTAGCTAGCTACCCAGCTGCTAGCTACTTACTTGGGCAGATGACTGTCACACCCCTGGATGAACCTGCTGGGCTGGCTAGCCTTACCAGTTGACGAGCTGGTCAGTGGCTAGCTAGAGGGTGACGTAACTCTTAGTTTAGCTATGCTTGCTAAGGACCTGTCGAGTCTTGAGTCAAGTGTTTATAGCGCTGGCAGCTAGGTAGCTAGTTATTCTGACAGCTAGCAGCTGGCTAGCTGCTGTTGGCTAGCCTTTGGGAGAAAGTATGAACTTAGCTACTTTGAAGTGCTTAATATTTGGTACCTATACACGTATTTAGGCAGGAATCACCGGAGGCGACCAGTTCCACACACTAGTTCGTCTTCTCGCATGAAATTGGCTACTTTAAGTGACTTAGCCTGTGTGCTAATCCAGTTAGCAACGCCAGTCAGTAGCTGACCGTCACGTCATCACGTGAGGTAACACACGGTACTGCTCTGGATATTTGCTGTGTGGGTCAGCTTTCCAAATCCAGCCCTGCAGTCCATTTCAAAGGCCCTTTTTAGTGTTTAACCAGCATTTGAACACCTTTAACTGAAGATGGACCTGATCATTAACTTGGGTTGTGACTCAGGTTCGACTTTGCAGTGGAGGAGGTGGGCTACAGTGCTGGAGGTGGGACCATAGGGCCTACAAAACCATGTCCTTAACTTCAAATGCTGTTTAAAGACAAGTGACACCGTCTGCAAGCCAGCTCGCTAACTCAGGATGATCTGTTAACGTGAGTTCATGTTTCTGAACACAGCCCTCACAATACGGGACCCCTCTGGATCGTTAACGTGTGGGTCTGGTTCCTAAATCCAGCCATGTGATCCACCTTAACGCTACCTGTGGAGTGTTTAACCAGCATTTGAACACTGAAGATGGGCCTGCTCGTTAACTTGGGCTGAGACTCAGAGTCCAAATAGAGGTGCAGAAGGGGGCTGCCGTCCTGGAGGTGGGACCCTCTGGCCCAGATAACCATGTCTATAACTTATAATAGATGTTAAAGAGAGGGGACACCGTCTGTAGGCCAGCTTGCTCAGAAATCTGTTAACAAGTCAGTAGCTGGATAATTGGAGCCCTACTGACCGTATTGTAAGCCCAGATCCGTCGTAAAGGATCTTTCTGGTCCCAGACGAGGTTTGTCGGCAGTTGAATGTGCATTTGACCTTCTGATTTTAAAGAAAGTTGGATTTAAGACAGAAGGAAAGAGAGAGGGAAGGGTGGGTCTGACAGGATTGACCCCTGTTGCTAACCCTGATCCTTTCGTTTCCTCCTTTTAGGTGGATATCGAGGACACACTCGAGGAATGAGACCATGACTTCGCTCCGGATTCTCTGTGATGTCCGTCAGTCTGCGGATGCGATTTGAAATTTGGGTGCTCTGAGGACAATGAATCTACACCAAGTGCTCACTGGGGCCGTCAACCCCGGGGACAATTGTTTCTCTGTGGGGAGCATAAACAACGTACCTTTCACGGTAAGGAAGCCTTGCTGCCTCGTCGATTACGCTGGATGCGCCCGTGACTCCGGGGTAATTGTGAATGGCACCATTCCCACGAGTCGTGGCTCAGAGGATTTCATTCTGCTGCATGAGCAGAAATCAATATCCATCTATTTTCTCCGTCTCCGTCCTCCAGGCTGTTGCCTAGGTGACTTTCTGCCAGTTCATGACATGCTTTGCACAGTCATCCCTTCAAGTGCATCTTGTTCCAGGCCTAATACATTACGCCGCTGTCTGTAGCATGCCCTTTCGTTTCAGTGATAGAGGGTGTCTGCAGAGGTGCCCTGCTGTGGGAGCTCAAACTGTCCACCCTGCTAAGAAGCTGTGTTGCTAATAACCATTTTGGTTTCTGTAACTGTGTTGCAATGAGCTTCTTCTTCTTCTTCTTTCTTAAATTGCAGTTTAGAACCATTTACCAATTACAAAGAGAAAAAAACAAAGAGAAATTTTTCTACTCGCATTTAACTCCTCAATGAAGGGCAGTGCCAACATGTGCAACTCCGATAGTGACGCACACCCTATGGGCAGTAAGCACACTTGCTCAAGGTTAGGGAACCAGCGTTGTGCGGGTCGCCGGTTCGAATCCCTGAACCGACTGAGGAGCGACTGAAGTGCCCTTGAGCAAGACACCTAACCCCTCACTGCTTCCTGGGCGCTGTGGGTAGGTGATAGTCTGCTTGCTGTGTGCGCGTGCCTGCAGGTTTCACCTCACTGATTGGTTAAATGCGGAAGACAAATTCCTCTGTGTGCAGCACAAATAGCAGGAACTGGCTCAAAATACTCTTTACTCAGAGAAGGATTGGCCTCGCCAAAATCATCATAGGAGAAGAAATCATCTGACTCTAAATCAGACAAGTTCAAGGGCACTTCAGTTGTTCCCCAGGACCCTCCGATCCCAAGGCTGGTTCCCTGACCTCCAGCCCATGACTTTCCCTTGTCCTGTAGTTTTAAAAAAAAATATCGACACCATTGTAACTCTTCCAATTCGTCGGTCTGATCGGGAATTGTGTGCTGGTATGCATCGTTATTGATCGAATGCACGGCTACAGTGTGCCACCAAAATTACCCCCATTTTTTTCCATTAAGAATAAATGAGATGGAAAAGTGCATGCCCGTCTACTGTTCTCCTGCTCCACCCAGAGTCACTGTTCCCGATACACCATCTCAGGGCAGACAGCCAAGCACAAATTCACTGTCTACTGATCCCTCACTCGTCTATTTCTCTATTCTTCCCCCCCCCATAGAGTCCCATTCATTTTTGGCCCCTCCCAAACCCTATTGCTTCATTTAACCTACATCCACCAAATTGCATGTACTCACTCTGGGTAGGACCCCAAACTGTAATCCACAGGCATACTGACCAGTGCTCCTCTACTTGTCCTTTCATTCATCCCTCGTTTCTGTCATAGCAGCCATCGCCTAGCAAGAAGTGGGAAGCTGCACAATCGTTCCCTGTTTCCTTCAGGCTTTTCCCGTGAATATTTATGACTGAGAGAGCAGGCTTATTTTATAATAATGAATAATGATAATAATAATAATAATAATAATAATAATAAGAATGATGATAAAAAAAAATTATGACAATAAAATATATCATTATTATTAATTATATTATAATATTATTATTTTTAATTTGTTGGTTTTTTGTTTGTCCCCAGTAAACATTAATGTCTTCTTTTTGTCTTCCTGTGGCAGGCCTATGCCTCTGGCTGTGACATTGTAATCTTGGGGAGTGACTTTGAGAGGCTTCAGATCATCCCGGGTGCCAAGCATGGGAACATCCAAGTGGGATGTGTGGACTGCTCTCAGCAAGGCGGGCAGGTAAAAGTACTGGTTGAGTCCTTACTGTGTAAGAGCCGGGTGTTGCCTGACATGTTTCTTTTAACCGGTGCATTAAGAGACACAGGTGCGGTTAGAGGTGGAGTTTTAAAGAGACATTTCCTAAAAAGGAAGCACGCAGCGTTAACTCACCAGTTAGCCTCTTTTCCTTGTGTGCGGCCATTCGGCGAAGCGTTAGCTCTTCAGGCACAGTGGGAACAAACAGTGTAATCTCAAAGCTGGTATTTGTGGGACAAAGCTTATCTACAGCCCTTTATCTGTGCAGGAGTAGGTCTGTTTCTGGTGACGGCTGCAGCAGACGATAACAACTCAGGCTAACAGCCCCCCAGTGATGGTTAAAAACTAGATTACTGCTGGTTCCAAAAGACATTTATCCGTTTTGTGGAAACTGCAATGAGAGACTCATGTGGTGGACAGGCCAGGGTGTTTCCTGCCTTCCACCCAGTGAGCATTAGGATAGGCTCCAGCAATTCCCCACAGCGTCCCAGAACTCTAAGCAGTTTAGAAGATGAATGAATGAATGAATGAATGAATGAATAGTGCGACACTAGCATTTACAAAGTCGAGCTGTTAAATGTGTTGGATGATGATGTATTACCACCTGTTTGTCATTCACACTCATCATCAACGGATAGCTGCACAAATATCTCCACCCAGAAGGAATCAATCGACAGGACTGAAACTTGGTGGGTAGGTTTGACATCATAAGACACGAGGATGATTTAGGTTTTACGCTCTGCAGTGCATGTGACTTAAGCAGGGACTGGCCTTATCGCTGTACCTGACTGACCCAACAGCCACGACTGCAGGCATTCGGCGAGCAGTGGTGAGTCATTCTGTTAGTGCAGCACCATTGGCAGACGGCTGCACCACGCAGGACTACATGCACACAGACCGTTACCACGACTGTCCTTAACACCACGTCACCGTCACCAAAGACTGCAGTGGTGTCGTGCCAGACTGTCATGGAGTGACTCAGAATGGCAGCGGGTCATCTTCAGTGACGAGTCCCGCTTTAGTCTTGGTGGAGACGCCCAACAAATCCGTGTGTGGAGGCACCGTGGTCAGCACCAAGATGAACGGTTTATCTCGTTACACATCCTGAAGGCCTGATTTCACTCCACCTCCACCCCTACTACCACACCATCTGCAAAAACTGTGTGAGGATGTTCAAGCTGCGTGGGATGGATTATCACAGGACACCATTAGGAACCTCTACAGCGCCATGCCAAGTGGGACCACTGGGGTCTGACCACATACTGAGAGACTCTACTTCTGTATGTGTAGCTCAATAAATATTGTCCATATCAGATTTGTATGATGAAGCACACAGAAAAACGCCATGACAACGAATGAAATTAAATTTGAAACCTAAATTGAAACTTTAAGTGCACAATTTCCTGAATCTCATTCATAAACACTGTATAAACGGGGTTTACCAGCTGTTGCTCAGTCTGAGTGCAGTGGAGGGTAAATAAATGCACCATGCTTTTTAAACGCTGTAGTCTTAGTGAGCAGAGTGACTGATTTGGCGCTGTGTGTATGAATGGCCTTACTATAGATGGCATGTGACTATGGGGCAATGCTCGGTTACAGTGTTCATTCAGGGGCGGGGCCCCTCGTGGTGTTGAAGGGCGAGACATCATGCCTGTGCAAATTCTGCCTGTTTTGTGGTGTACGGTTTGGGGCATTCTCAGACCACAGCTTTCAGATATCGGATTAAACAGCTTTGAGTCTCAGACATGACATGGTCAACGTAGTCTCAACTTGGGTTTAGACCTAGGATGGACTTTCTTTGTTAAGATTAATCATAAATGGAGGATGACTATACCATATAACCATATACATACATACACACGCACACACGCACACACACACTGTTGTTGTTTGAGTAAGAGCTAGCCTTAGCTCCTGCTCATTATCCCCATGTCTGCTGCATCGTTAGGACCTCTTTACAAAAATAGCCAGACATAGAACCGAGGACTTGGACAAAGTAGGCATGTGCATTCTGGCTAACTTTGATATTCCATAATGTTGGAATCAGAGATGGCCACAAGTCACAAAATTCAAGTCCAAGTCAAGTCACGTGTCTATAGGTTTGAGTCCAAGTCAAGTCACGAGTCTATAGGTTAGAGTCCAAGTCAAGTCACGAGTCTTTAGGTTAGAGTCCAAGTCAAGTCACGAGTCTAAAGGTTAGAGTCCAAGTCAAGTCACGGGTCTATAGGTTAGAGTCCAAGTCAAGTCAAGTCACGATTCTTTAGGCTAGAGTCCAAGTGAAGTCACGGGTCTTTAGGCTAGAGTCCAAGTCAAGTCTTAAGTCAATTTACACAAAGCATGTATGGTAACTGTAACATAAAAAAAATGTAGATTAAAAATGTGTTAAATGCATTCTGGCTAACTTTGATATTCCATAATGGTCAGTACGAGTATTCATAAGGGTCAATAAACGCAAAAGGAAAAGGAAAAACAGTGACCATAAAAGAAAAAAATGGACTTCAGCCAACATTTAATAGATAGACATTATATAGAATAACATAGAATACAATAGAGTAGAATAGAACAGAATAGAGGGTCCCTCTTTTCACATTGCATGAAAAGCGGAGATAAGCTAAAGAGCTAACCGGTACGACATTAAATGCTGACTGGGATGCTTGTCCTCTGTAGATGTTGTCACCGTGCTAGCTTGTCAGGCATATCTTTTCTCTGTCCCTGGACTGTGCCAACATCCGCCAGAGCAGTTAACCTAGTTAGAGCCCCACCAGAGGCGCCTTCACCTGCTCAGGTCGTGTCCTTAATATGCAGATGCCCATAGCAAAGTGGGACAGCGTGGTGTAATATAACATGCCTGTACCTACATACGTACTTACATATGCCAGCATTTATCACTTCACTGGCGACTATAATTAAAGGTCATTGTGAGAACACGGCACATCACTTCCACAAGCTTCCGCCATGTCACAACATTTATTTGTGTCTAGAGCTGCATTCAGTTTTCCCCAAGGACCCCAGGACCACTGCTCAAAGACTTCTCCAGCACATCCCAAAGATTCTCAATGGGGTTCTGGACACTGTGGTGGCCAATCCATGTGTGAACATGATGTCTCATGCTCCCTGGACCACTCTTTCACGATTTGATGAATCCTGACACTGTTATGTTGGAATCAGAGATGGCCACAAGTCACAAAATACAAGTCCAAGTCAAGTCACGAGTCTATAGGTTAGAGTCCAAGTCAAGTCACGAGTCTATAGGTTAGAGTCCAAGTCAAGTCACGAGTCTATAGGTTAGAGTCCAAGTCAAGTCACGAGTCTTTAGGTTAGAGTCCAAGTCAAGTCACGAGTCTTTAGGTTAGAGTCCAAGTCAAGTCACGAGTCTTTAGGTTAGAGTCCAAGTCAAGTCACGAGTCTTTAGGTTAGAGTCCAAGTCAAGTCGAGTTAGAGTCCAAGTCTTTAGGTTAGAGTCCAAGTCAAGTCACGAGTCTTTAGGGTAGAGTCCAAGTCAAGTCAGGAGTCTTTAGGCTAGAGTCCCAAGTCAAGTCACGAGTCTTTAGAACCTAGAGTCCAAGTCAAGTCACGAGTCTATAGGTTAGGTCCAAGTCAAGTCACGATCTATAGGTGTTTGAGTCCAGTCACGAGTCTTAGGTTAGAGTCCAAGTCAAGTCACGAGTCCTTAGGTTAGAGTCCAAGTCAAGTCACGAGTCAGTCAAGTCACTTAGGTTAGAGTCCAAGTCAAGTCACGAGTCTATAGGTTAGTCAAGTCACGAGTCCAGTCAAGTCACGAGTCTTTAGGTTAGAGTCCAAGTCGAGTCTCAAGTTAGGTCTTTAGGTTAGAGTCCAAGTCAAGTCACGAGTCTATAGGTTAGAGTCCAAGTCAAGTCACGAGTCTTTAGGTTAGAGTCCAAGTCAAGTCACAAGTCTATAGGTTAGAGTCCAAGTCAAGTCACGAGTCTTTAGGCTAGTGTCCAGATCAAGTCTTAAGTCAATTTACACAAAGCAGGTAACTGTAGCATAAAAAAAAAATGTAGATTAAAAATTTGTTTTTAAATGCTACATATTTCCTTACAATATCACTAATTTAATAAACTAATATCACTTTTTGTTTCGGCACCACACTCTGCCTCAAACACTTCCTGTTTCCTGCCAACTTAAGGGGCTTATACTGTATGTTATGTAGCTGGAATGATGGCTAAACGGCTAAGCGGCTAGCACAGACCTATCCGGGTGTGTTTCAGATGCCGTATGAAGTTTGATGTGGTCGATCCAGTGTCTGTAATTTGTCCCCCACACTCTCTGCACGTCGCCACTCTTCTGTTATAGGCTAGGATTTTGAATTTCCTGGAACCAAAGGCTACCACGTACGGCGCTCCCGCCGAAGCCATGCTACAGCGCTGTGTTTACACTCGGCGCCGCTCACTGATATCACGCACGCGCTGAAGTCGGATGTTGTGATTGGTCCGTGTTTGTGGGGCGTGTCCCAAATCAACAAAATAAAGTATAAATACACAAAGGAATTATTTTCCTGTAACTTCCGCACACCGTGCCTCGATGGTAATGGAAAGAAACTGGATGTCCCTGTGTTATTTTGGACCGACTCCGAGTCGAGTCGCGTCGGGAGTCATTATAGACGAGTTACTAATCAAGTCTGAAGTCTATATGCTTGTGCCATCAGGGGATTCAAAATCCATTAATGAAATAACCAGGTAGTCAGAATACTCAGGTAGTGAGCTGACCGTATTCTCTGGGCACATAACGTTGCTGAACCTGGACCTGACCAACTGCAGCAACCCCAGGTCATAGCACTGCCCCCACAGGCTTGTACGGGAGGCCCTAGGCATGATGGGCGCATCACTAGACTAGACTTGTCTGAACAGGAAGTGTCCGCTGCATACTGAGACACACGTCTTTGTGGAAATCTTCTGGCCGTCTAGTTTAGATCACAAACACGTTCATTGGAAAGTGTGTGTAGAGGTGGTATGTAGGCAGAGGCTGCCGCTTTAGGTTGCGTTGCTCATTAAAAGGCATGCGACGCTGGGCGATGCATGACCATGGTTTATAATAGACATAAGCCGAATGTGTCACTGAGTCTTAAGAGATGAGTGGCTCAGGATGACTCACTCTTGCACAGCAGTATTGTATCTACTGCAAGGCCTGCACACTCGTATGTACACTCATCATCAGAAGAGTAGCTGCACCCTGAATTAAGTGTGGGATTGCAGTGGTGTTGGGAAGGAAGATAAAGGTTACCAGGAACAATAACTGATGATAAATTTAGACTGATAGGATCAATATTTATTGAGTATGGCGTCGGGCTGCCGTGTTTGCTAAGCCAACATCCCAGATGTCTCGGTATGGAGCTGTAGAGGTTCCTAATGGAGTCCTGTGATAATCCATCCCATGCAGCTTGAACATCCTCACACAGTTCCTGCAGATTGTGCGGTAGGGGTGGATGTAGCGCATGACAGTTAACTGCACATCTCGGTGCTGACCACGGTGCCTCCACACACGGGTTCGTTGGGCGTCTCCACCAAGACTAAAGCGGGACTCGTCACGGAAGATGACCCGCTGCCATTCTGAGTCACTTCATGACAGTCTGGTGCGACACCACTGCACTCTGTGGTGACGGTGACGTGGTGTTAAGGACAGTCGTGGTAACGGTCTGTGTGCATGTAGTCCTGCGTGGTGCAGCCGTCTGCCGAACGTGCTGGCACTAACAGCAGGAGTCATGGAGGACACCACTGCTCGCTGAATTTCTGCAGTCGTGGCTTGAGGGTCAGTCAGGTACAGCCAACTCAAATCATTGTCATGAAGTCAAACACACCCACCAAGTTTCATTCCTGTTGGGTGATTCCTCCTGGGTGCAGCTGTTTATTCGATGATGAGTGTAAACGAAGCGCATCACGAAGCAGACTACTACATAGTCAGGTACAGGACTAAGGTCCGTCCTTGCTTACATCACATGCACAATGTCAAACCCCCCCACCAAGTTTCATTCCTGTTAGTTGATGCCGTCTAGGTGCACCTATATGTGCAGCTACTCTTTTGATGAGATGTCTATTGACTGCCTTGTCCAGCAACAGTAGAGGGACCTACATGAGGTATGAAATTCCATCATGTAATCAGCGAGGGGTTAGGGATTCATTCCATGAGAGTGCTATAGGACAGCCATTATGGCTAGCTACAAAGAGCACCCATACCTACACCTCTATCTGGCAAAGACGATCCATTATTTCAGGAAATGCAGAGGCGATAGAGTGCACTAGATTGTGTGGTGGGCAGTTCCTATGACGTTTGGAAATCTTTGGAGGAGACTGACAGAAAGAAGGGGTTGAGTGATTGATTGATTTTGTCTGGTTCCCAACAGGTAGCTGCATCATATGGAAACATTATCTGCATATTTGAGCCTGTGCAGATCAGCCCAAAGGATAAAATACCAACGGTGAGCGCACTTTCACAGCCACGACTCCAATTATGCCCCCTTCTTTCCAGTGGTGGTGCCATACTGACAGTATTGATTAATCTTCAACAGAAGCTGAACTACCATTGGCAAAAGACCGGCCAGTTCGTCTTGCAGTCTATAGCACACAACCTTTCGTGGAGCCCCACAGGTACGTCAGCGTCTGTGTCTTGCACTGGTCAGCGTTTGCTCTCAGTCTTTTAAAGCTTTGTCCGTTTTGTGTGCACAGGTACTCGTCTCTTGACTGGGTCAAGTTGCCTACAGTTATGGTCCAACGTGAACTTCTGCAATGGGGCTGCAGGAGAGACCACTAACGACCCTCCGTGTTCATGGAGGTGCATATGGCAGTGCAAGTAAGTTGTATATGGATGGCACTGAATTATCTGATTTGATTGAATCTGTGCATATGGTTCTAATAAGGGGGTTTATGTTACAGGACTGCTGCACCTATTCACCTAATGAAGTTTTCTCCAGGCGGTGAATTCTTCGCTACTGCAGGGCAGGTTAGTTCACGGCACTTCTTGCTAGCTCATTCAAGTGCATGGCTTGTTGCATGCGTGCCATTCACACAGTGAAACCTTGGCCATGTATTGACGAGCATCATCATCATCTGCGTTCAGGATGACTGTCTGGTGAAGCTGTGGTACAGCACAAGCAAGTGGCAGTCGGACGTTATGAAGCTTTTCAGTCCCCCTGAGCTCGGCTCTCAAGGGGAGGTCGACTTCTCCTTCATCTACCTGGCCCACCCCCGTGCCGTCACTGGCTTCTCATGGAGGAAGACCAGCAAGTACATGCCCAGGTTTGGATTCCGGATTTACAACTCTTTGGGTTCACCAAGTTTAAAAGGCGCCAGCGTGTTATGATGATTTTAAAACATTTGATTGATTTTATTTCAGCAACAATATAATAAATGGTCACTGCGTATATATATATATATATATATATATATATATATATATATATATATATATATATATATATATATATATATATACATATATATATATATATATATATATATATATCCCCATCATAAAAAGAAGAGTTGCACCCAGAAGGAAGTGTCCGTTTGACAATGCGTTGGGTTTCTCTCCGTGGTTTGTGTAGGTCTCCCAGATCCTTCATGTCACTAGTGCATGCCTCCTTCTCTCCACTGCCACCAATCATGTGCTATGGTTGTAAACCACAGAACGGTGTGGCGTGCCATCCCGCTTCCCATAGCACTGTGATGCCACCCCTCTCCAATGCTGCTTGAATTGCTTTGGATCTCTTCTCTAAGGCTTACTTCACTCACAAACGATGCTGCCTACACACCAGCACCAGTCAGTAGAGTATGTTCAACAGGCCAGCCTGATGTAGTCAGTCAGGTACAGCGATAAGGTCCGTCCTTGATTATGTCACATGTGCAGTCAGACCCGAAATTTGAATCATTAGCATGTCTCAAAATGTCAAACCCACCCACCGAGTTTAATTACTGTGGATTGATTCCTACTGGGTGCAGCTGTTTTGTTGGTGTGTGTATATTAAAGAAACTCTGCTGTAATTATTATAAATGTTACAGTGTAAATAGTTCCACCAGTTATGGTTTCTGTATTCTGTAAATGCCAATTCACTTGAATAGGGAAGGATGTGAGGACCTCCCTTCCGGTAGCAGTTCGGTTTAGTGTACATATGTATATATGTATATAAGTGTGTGTGTGTGTGTGTGTGTGTGTGTGTGTGTGTGTGTGTGTGTATACTGTATATAAATTCTGTATGCAACCTACAAATGTTGCTACTTGTTGCTGTTGCTGTAGTAGTGTTAATAATAATAATAATAATAATAATAATAATAATAACAATTATTATTATTATTATTATTGCTATTATTGTCACTGATTATTGTGTGTGTGTTTGTGTGTGTGTGTGTGTGTATACATATATATATATATATATATATATATATATATATATATATATGTATGTATGTATGTATGTATGTATGTATGTCATGATGAATGAAAGAAATGATGATTATATTGATCACTATACAGTTTTAAGCTGAGTCATGCCAGCAAGTCAGTTAAGGAGCGTCCTCTCTGCCTCCAGGGGGGCCGTCTGTAACGTGTTACTGACCTGCTGCAAGGACAGCGTGTGTCGGCTGTGGGCAGAGACGCTGCTGCCTAGCGACTGTCTGCTGTCTGGACTGAGGCACAATCACATCAGCAGCAGCAGCAACAGTGATGCCCTGAAGTCGAATAACACGAAGAAGGCCTCTGGTAATAAAAGCCAGAGTGGGACGCCGCTAGAGGTGAGTCACTGCTCCCTTTGATCACAATACAAAGTAAGTGTTGTCGCCTATTGGATAATTTACCTGTGCAGAGGATTGGGGCCTAACAGACTTTGCTTTTGTAGGTGAACTGAACATGCCAGATTTATGCGGTGGACTTTCAAAAGCATAGTGCAGTTTCTTTCATGTTCTTTCATGTCTGTTGCGGAAGCTGGCTTACGGCAGGGAGCGTCTGAGGGGCTTTGTTTTTGTGATCGCTGAGATCCCACTTTTATGTTGGATGTCTAAAAAGAGGTTGTTTGGCAGAAATGGACTCTCATACCTGCAGAAAAGTGGGCTAGGCTTACAAATCATATATACTCTATATTTAATATGGGGCCAGCCCATTTTATAATAATAATAATTTTTTATATATATATATATATATATATATATATATATATATATATATATATATATATATATATATATTTTGCACAGACATGTAGAGTTCTACAGCACAAACCTGTTAAATACGACTGATAGTAAATCCGTTATGGAGGTCTGAATGTCCTGTTACCTGGAGGCTGCTCTTCTGGTTGCCTTTCATCTGAATGAACATACATTAGAACTGCTTAGCGTACGCCCCTGTTCGTGTGTTCTAGTGGAAGGTTTATGGCTATTCTTCTGTCATGGCAAGCTACAAATGCAAAAACTTATTCTTTTTGCTGCTGCAGTATTATTTATTATTATTGTTGTCATTATTATTATTATTATTATTATTATTAGTATATTCTTATACTTATGATTATTATGTATAACTATTGAAAATAATTATTTATATATAGTTGCTATTTTTATTATTATTATTATGGTAGTAGTATTATTAATAGTAGTGGTAGTAGTATTATTAATAGTAGTGGTAGTAGTATTATTAAATAAAATATTCTGCTTTTTTCGTCTTCTTCTTATTGTTATGCATAAAATAATATATTCTTGTTATTATAATTGTCGCTATCATTAGTATAATTTTATTTATTATTATTATTATCATTATTATTATTTTTATCATTATAATTATTTGTATTATTTATTATTATCATTTATATTGTTATGGTAGTATTAGTAGTAGAAGTAGTATTATTATGAAAAATATTTTACTTCTTTTTTTCGTCTTATTAATTTTATGCAAAACAATAATGTTCTTGTTATTTCAGTTGTCACTATTAGTATAATTTTTAATTATTATTATTATTAATTTATTTTATTTTTTTATTTATTATTATTATGGTAGTAGTAGTAGCAGTAGTATTAAATAAAAAAAATATTATTATTATTAATATTATTATTATTTAGTGCTGGTGGTGTAAATACAAATAAATTAGCAGTTAATGAAGTAAATGCAGTAATTGGTGGGTTATAAATGTGTGTGCAGTGGTGAATTAATTCCACTGGTTTTGACTCTCCGTACCTACAGCATCTGTAACACCTGTATCTGTTTCTCCTACTGAGTGCATCTTTAAGGTGTGAACTTTGACCTGTAGAGCTGTTTCGGCCATGTCCGTGGGTGTCGGCGTTCAAATTGGCTTTTTTAAATGGTTCTATACTTTACTTACTTACTACGCCGAACCTATACTTGAGCATCACCTTAGGCTGATCGTATACGGCTAATGCTACGTACTAGGTAATCATATGGGGGCCAGAGGCTACAGATAAATGGTAAATATGTGATGGGATATAGCGTTGTATGAAGATGTGGCTCACAGCCTGGATTATTAAATCATCATTCTGGTTTCTATAGTAATATTAAAGAAGAGCAAGTTGTTATTTTTGTCGCTGTTAAATCAACCAAAGACTTTATGGAGTGTTTGTCTGTATCTTTCAAAGTGCTGACCTGTTCTGTTTCCATCGCACAGCTGAACTTGACTGAATCGTGGCGAGGGACGGGCAGGTGCTCAGCCCAGCCAGCTCACACGGGGCTGCTACCTCATCAGCAGAACAAACATTACACCCACAGGGCCAGCCTCCCTCATGCCAACGCTCTATGCCACTTCCACATCGCTGCTAGCATCAACCCAGCCACAGGTACTGTAACCCTCACTGTCTGTTTCAGATCTCTTCAGCACCCCGTGGGCACTCTCTATGGACTTTATTTGCAGCCCCTGTTTATTGATGTTAGCTGTTATCTATTGGATGGGTCTACATTTGGCACAGCGGTACACCTGTACCAGCCAGAGTTAGCGCAGTGTACAGTATGTATGTCTGCTACGTCTATACGTAAGGTACCCCGTATTCCAGGTAGTTTTTATACACTTGATAGTGCTTGTTATAAAGCGTTATTACCCAGCTTGTAGCATAGCTTGATGCTACTTCATGCTCAAGTTAGCCACCTGTTACAAGATCCAGCTTTAACTTCATTTACAAGACAGCAGTAGCTAGCACTCCATCCTAGCTCGAGGTGTATAGTGATACGTTGGCCACCCCGCTGTGGTCAAAGCTCCCAGTGTTTCCCTGCAGTGGTACTTACAGGCCAGACACATAATAAGGCACAAGGGAAATTGCTTTACCATGTCTGCAGACATATGACCACGCTGACTCATAATGGGAGGATGTGTGAACTTTCAGTGACCGCATCCCAGTAGTTAGCTGGGGAGCTGTAGATGATGTGGCTACGTATGCTGCAGAGTGTTCAGGTGACGTGATCACATGTCAGTCATACAGTAATAGCCTTGAAGAGTTCCTGAACACTGTGTATGTGACAAACGTACTTAGTGGCATGTAATACCTTCACCAGCACCAATAACAGCTGTGACTGGATTTGGCTTGGACTGGACAAGTTTCTGGATGTAGGCCACATCAGTGTTCAGACACTCTTACATCACACAGTTGTGCAGTTGGGCCAAATTTGGTGGATGCCTTCTCTGGCATGTTAGTGGTTGTTCCATGTAGTCGTACAGATTTCCAAGAGATTTCAAATCTGGGGTTCTGTGGGCCGGTCCAGATGCGTGATTGCTCCTGAATGTTCATCATCAGTTCTGTGAATGTGGGAATTGTTGTCTTGGAATTGGGATTGGATCGTTATGTTCCTTGGTAAGATCTTGAGCAAAAACCGAAGCCTGGTTGTCCAGCCGCTCAGCGCAGGTACTGTTCAAATTTACTTTTACCTCAACCAAAGAACCCGTTACCAAGAACCGCCTAAAGCTTAGAGCACAGCACGCGTTCACTGTGGCATCGTTTCCACAAGCTTCCGCCAGGTCACAACATTCATTTCTGTCCAGAGCTGCATTATTTTTTCCCCAAGGTCCCCAGAAGCACTGCGCAAAGTCTTCTCCAGCACATCCCAAAGATTCTCAATGGGGTTTTGGACTCTGTGGTGGCCAATCCATGTGTGAACATGATGTCTCATGCTCCCTGAACCACTCATTCACAGACTGAGCCCAATGAATCCCAGCATTGTCATATTGGAATATGGTCGTGCCACCAGAGACGAAAAAAATCCATTGATGGAATAAGCAGGTGGTTGAGGATATTCATTCTTTGGGCCAATCCTGTTGCTGAACCTGGACCTGACCAACTGCAGCAATCCCAGATCCCTAGGCGTGATGGGTGCATCTCTTCAGCCACCTGTCTTCCTACCCTGATCCGCCTATCACTCTGGAACAGGGTAAATCTGGACTCATCAGACCACATGACCTTCTTCTATAACTCCAGAGTCCAATCTTGATACTAGCCGATTGAAGCCGTGTTTGCCGGTTAGCCTCGGTGACGAGTGGTCTTCTCAAGGCTACACAGCTGTGTAGAGATCCCCTGAGCTCCCTTCTCATTGTGCGCGTGGAGATGCTCCTCCTTTCAGTATTAAACATCTCCCTGAGTTCTACTGCTGTTTCTCTACCATCTGATTTCACCAAACGTTCAAGTGATCGGGCATCACCATCATTCAAGATCTCTTTTCCGACCACGTTCCGTACTCAAAGATGATGTTTGCCCTTCCACTGTCCTTCCACTTTTTTTTAATAAGGCGTTAGACAGGTCTTAGCCCACTTTAGTAGTTCCTGGAACAGATTAACGTCTTCACCTTGACCACAATGACGTGTCATACGATACGATTGTTTAACAATGAGAAGCTACTCACTGCAGCCGTTAGGGTTAAATACCTGGTTGCCAGCTGAAACATAAGTGCCCAAGCAGTAGTTATCCAATGGGAGGCTCTTACCTATTTCAAGTTTCACGTTTCAGGTTTGTTTGTACAATGTCAGGACATTTATGCACTGAAATGCTTGTGGTGAGGTTCAGGTTAATACTCTACAGCAGGACAACAATATATATGTACTAACTAAACGCATTTAGTAAAGAAATACAGAAGAGAAATATTAAATAAATACAAAATACACTGAATATGCACAAAATACAGAATATACAGAGACTAGAAATCCTCTGATATGTACATTTATTAGACAAGGATAGAGAGAGCAGAGCTATAATATAAATATGTACAACGTCGCTGTCCAAAGAAAAACAGGTATCTCCAAAATGGCAACTTTCCAGGAGAGGCCAAAAACCTCCTTTAATTTGAATGGGAGTCAATGGAACCAGACGTCTTTCCAAGCAGTTTTGGGCCATCTCTGTTGGTCCCTCCATCATGAAATTCATAAACAGTGTAAAAAGCAACCCATGTGATCAAATGAGGCATAAAAGTTAAAATCAACAAAAATAAAGATGCTTGTTTTTCATTGGACGGCGACGATATATGCCTGTTGTTTAAAGTGACTCAGTGATGTTGTCCATAGCGGTGATATATAAGAGTATTAACAAAGTGTCCGAGTGCAGTGGTATTGGTGGTGTTGGTGAAAGGCTCACAGCTTGTTCAGGAACCTGATGGCTTGTGGGTAGTAACTGTTCCTTAGCCGGTTTGTTCAGGCCCCGATGCTGCGGTACCTCCTGCCTGATGGTAGTAAGGTGAACCGGCCATGTGCTGGGTGGCTACAGTCCACCCGGATCCTTGGGATTGTCCTGTGGCAGCGGGACTGGTAGATCCAGGTGGTGGCCTGTTTTTGTATATATGTATCCACTCTCCTATGTCTGTAGTCTACTCTATAAAAGAAGACGGAGACGACTGACGGTGGTTTGAAAATAACGTTGGGAGAAGAACAGCTGAGCTGTGCGGTGTTGATGTATTGTAATGGTTTATGAAAGTGTCATGTGAAATGATCTCTCCCTGCGATCGGTCTCTCTGTGCCTGAGTGTTTGCTGTAGCGAGTAGGCTTGTAACCGGAAAGGTTATGTCTGAGCGTGGGAGGAAGTTATTCATGTTTAAGATGTGGTTCTGCCACCGTGACCGCACAGACTTTCAACGTTGCACTGCATTTTTGCAGCAAGGTTTAGAAATGATTTGCTGCCTCATGCTGAAGCGCCTCCATTAGACCTTGCCTGGATATAAGTGTGTGATTTTTTTATAGACAGCCTGTAATTGTGTTTGTAAATATGTTTGTTTATATGTGACATGCATTTGGTGGCAAACGTGCTCTTTCCAGATATCCCATTACTGCCATCCATCTCGTCACTGAGCGGTTCGGATGAGGAGGAACCTGGAGGACCTTTTACTGTTCATTGGCTCAACAACAAAGAGCTGCACCTCACTCTCGCCATGGAGGTGTTCCTCCAGCAGATCAGGAGCAGTTTGGAGCAGCAGAACCAACCCCAGGCCAGCCAGGGTGATGACGGTGTGTGTTGTTCACGTATGGGATCCCTTTTGATGGGAGTTTGATGCATTATATGAAACACAATGTTTTTTTTATTTATTAATAAATAAATAAATAAATAAATAAGACAATGGACAGTTGACGATATGTTGGTCCCCACAAACTCCACGGGAATGGATTATGCTAAGTACCTTCCCCACTTAAGGCTGATGGATGACTGAACTGTTACTAACTGTGACTAAGGTCATACGTTAATCATCTCAGATCAGAGGTTCCCAACCACAGAGCAGGTGACTTGTACCCGGTGATTCATAGCAGGCCGCAACAATACAGGAACCAGCAGGGGGACCCAAGAGCCTAACTGCTGAAATCTGTCAAGTTATATTTTTATCATTACTGTAATTAATAACGCAATAAAATATTTTCTATCTAAGGCTTAATTATTCCCATTGAATTTCCTGGTCGTTTAAACATATGTGTATCCGTGCATGCATTCAGGTTGCTATTGGTTACTTTCAGCTGAAGAATGTCTGTGCAAACACAAATTTAAAAAATCACCGTCAAATTCAAGAACGAGATTATCAAAACCATAACTGCAATAAGACATAACTGCTGCTGATGGAAGATCTGCAGTCGATCAGTCTGAAGGACCCACATCCCCAAAAGAGCATGAGTTTGGCAATCTGCTGGTCGTCCAGCACAACACGAAGTACATTTCTAAAAACACAGCCGGTATAAAGTGATGCATGCACACATGGGCATGACGGGTTGTGTGCATTGTGGCATCAGCAGCAACCAAACAACCCCCATCCCCTCCACCAAACAGACTGCGGATGCTGCTGTGGTTTTGGCATTGGTTTACCCCGTCAAAGAGGTTGGGAGCCCCTGGTCTAGATATTTGGTGTACCCTCTGTAAGGCATGGCAGCATAAAAGCCATAGTGGCGTTATTGAACCTAGAAAGTAAACGCAGTGTTCCTTATTCATGGTCCAGACTTTGATGAGGAGGCCAATGCTGCAAGCCCTGAAGGAAAAAAAGCAGAGGATGCAGCCTCCATCCCGCTCCCCGCCGCCGCAGTGGAGCACCAGGTGGATGTGTTGCTGGGGGACTGGAATCGGGGGGCAGACATGCTGTTCAGCATCCACCCCATGGATGGTTCTCTGCTGGTGTGGCACGTAGACTGGCTGGATGAGTATCAGCCCGGGATGTTTCGTCAGGCGCAGGTAGGATCAGCAGGCCTCCTATTTTCTTATCTGCATGATTCCGGCAGGGCTCATGGAAATGGGGTTGTTAGTGTTGTTTGATCTGGAATTTGCCTATGTTTGTTCATCGCAGGTGTCGTTCGTGTCCCGGATACCGGTCGCCTTCCCCACCGGTGATGCCAACTCGCTCAGCCGCAGCGTGGTGATGTACGCCTGCAACAGAAACGTAGACCTGGCCATCCAGCACGGCCGCCAGCGGCCCGCGGGCCTGCCCCGCTCCTCCTCAGTCCTGATTGGCCTAGGCCAAACCAAGCCATGCCCCAACAGCCACCGCCTGAGCATCTTCACCCCTAACGTGCTGATGATCTCAAAGCATGCGGACGGATCTCTCAACCAGTGGGCGGTCAGCTTCGCCGAAGGCTCGGCGTTCTCAACTGTGCTCAGCGTTTCCCACAAGTCCCGCTACTGCGGCCACCGCTTTCACCTCAACGACCTAGCCTGCCACTCGCTACTGCCCCTGCTACTCACCACCTCACACCACAATGCCCTGCGTACGCCCGAGGGGGAAAACATCCTCGCCCAGTCCCTGCCTGGCTCCATATCCTCCAGCCGGAAGACACGGATATCTCTAAGCACGGTGTCCCAGGATCCCAACGCTATCTACAGCGAGCTGATTCTGTGGAGGGTTGACCCAGTCGGCCCACTCTCCTTCTCAGGGGGCGTGTCCGAGCTGGCCAGGATCAATTCCCTCCATGCCTCGGCCTTCTCCAATGTGGCCTGGCTTCCAACTCTCATTCCCAGCCACTGCCTTGGTAGGTGTAGTCTCTTTCTGTGGTCTTGCTCACTTACTCATATCCCCTTAGCAAGCTGAAGGGGAGCTGCTGCCACTCAAACACCATTAGTTTGCATCATTCAATCAAATTCATCTTGATTTTCTAATCACAGGTTTCCTTGTATATGACGTAAATGGTTTGAAGCACCATGCTTACATGTATAGTCGTCAGCGACCTAGCCAGTCTCTCTCTGCTTTGCTTACTATGAACCAAAAAGCAAAGTGCCCTGACCCTATGGTCACACTAGCCTGCAACGGAGCGACGAGCAGCCAGTCATTTCCTGTGGCAGTACAGGATCTGTAGCCCTGCTTTAGTGACAAGCTGCAAATCAAGCTGAGATTTTCTGAACTTTTAAAGAATCATAATGCAAATTAATTATGATGCTGTGAAGCGTCGTTGTAAGCGATGGGCTCCAACAAATTCTTCGGACCACTTATAGACCCAGGGGCCCTCTTTCCCTAGCTCCTGCTGTCTGAGCTGTCTATGTGTTGCTACCAACATTTGGTTCCAGTTCTCGGCAGTGTGGTGTTAAACAGGGAGGAGAAGCTCATACCTGATGTTTCGTCCTTTCCCAAGTTTGTGATGGTCTGTCTGGTGAGTTAGCTCACTTGATAGCTAGCTAGGTTAGCCAGAATGCTAACAGTCAGTAAAGCTAGCCATGAATGCAAGCAGTTAAGTTCCTATACACGTTATGAAGTAAAAGTCTTAAAGTGCTCTGCCTACAAGTATGGAAGTATGGAACCTCTCTCACTGTTTTGTGTGCTAGGAGCCAAAAGACATAGGAGTGCTGTGAGCTTACCTTCACACTAGCAGCCGACAGTGGGGATTCGTAGCCTAATTTAGTGACAAGTGACAAATCAAGCTGAGATTTTCATGCAAATGAGATGCGATGCGGAAAGCAACATTGAAAACGACTGGCCCCAACACATTTTTTGGACCATTGTACGCCCTCGGTTCCCAGCCTCTGCTCTCCAAGCATCCAGTTCTCTACAGTTTGCTGGTAAACATGGAAGGGAAGCTCATAACTGCTGTTTCTTCTTTTCTCAGTTTATGTGAGGCAGAATCAGGCTTAAGCTTTATTTGGCAAGTATGTTCACACATACCAGGAATTAGTCTTTGGATGCGTTAGCTCACAGTGCACAGAGAGTGATTTCACACAGCACACACACATGCACACACGGGCACCCTAACACACACACACACACACAAAATACCTTACATACCTGTGAACCTTACATTGTGTAGGAGTTGTGTATGTATAGGAGTTGTGTATGTATAGGAGTTGTGTATGTATAGGAGTTGTGTATGTATAGGAGTTGTATAGGAGTTGTGTATGTATAGGAGTTGTGTATGTATAGGAGTTGTGTATGTATAGGAGTTGTATAGGAGTTGTGTATGTATAGGAGTTGTATAGGTGTTGTGTATGTATAGGAGTTGTGTATGTATAGGAGTTGTGTATGTATAGGAGTTGTATAGGTGTTGTGTATGTATAGGAGTTGTATAGGAGTTGTATAGGAGTTGTGTATGTATAGGAGTTGTATAGGTGTTGTGTATGTATAGGAGTTGTGTATGTATAGGAGTTGTATAGGTGTTGTGTATGTATAGGAGTTGTATAGGAGTCCGAAGATAAATAAGAAGTGCAGTAAAGCAGAACAGGAGGTAAGAAAGTGTCCCAAATATGGATTGTAGTCTTCAGCTGTTAATGAGTCTGGTGGCGTGTAGGAAGAAGGTTCTCTATACAGCATGTTAGAAATTCGGGTCTTCGAGAAGAGTCAGGAGGCAAATAGATTTCAGCATGCCATCCGGGTCACGGCACCAAATTGTTAGAAATTCGGGTCTTCAAGAAGAATCAGGAGTCAGGAGACTGGAGATGAGGTTCAGCGTTGTGTTGAGTTTATTCAAACATACAGGGATGCATGGGTACAACTCGGTTGATCACGACAAAATCTAGTCTTATTCACGTGCATGAAGAATCATGCACGGGCACCAGGCTTAGGTTGTCAGTCCTGTCCAGTCCTGTCCAGTCTGGTCCAGTCTGGCACAGTCCAGTCTTGTCTGACTAGGGGCATTTTGGGAGAACCTTATATACATTGGAAACTGTGGGAGGGGAAAGGATGAAGGTGAGAGGAGTTGAAGGAGGAGTAGGATTGGGTGAAGATGAGGGTACTTGGAGTATCAACATTGGGGGGTTCTTCTCTATACAGCGGTTGTCTTGATCCTCATTTGGCTAAAGCGCCGACCTGAGGGAAGACGCTGGAACAGGTGCTGGCCAGGGTGGGATGGATCAGTGGTGATCTTCTCTGCGCGCTTTCTTTTTCTGGAAGCAGAGATCCAGCAGCGTAGGTAGTTGAACTCTGGTAGGTGGTCTTCTCTGCAGACCCTGCAGTTTGTGAGCATCCTGTTTTGTGGCTGAGCTGACCCACCCTGTGATGGATGATGCGTCTTTGTGCATGTGCATCAGGAGAGAAACGAAGTGTTAAAGGAAAGTAGTGGATTGTTGATGTCTGGTCAGTTGGGTCACTTGATAGCTAGCTAGGTTAGCCAGTATGCTAACCGGGCAATAAAACTAGCCAGGAATGCATCCCCAGAAGTGTAGGCATTTGCCAGTTAAGGATATGAAATCTGCTGATCTTCTAACAAACATCACAAAGTACATACAGCTGGTATAAAGGGGTGCATGCACATATGGGCATGACTGTGTACATTGTGGCATCAGCAACAACCAAACAACCCCACGTCCCCTCCACCAAGCAGACACTGTGGTTTGGGCATTGGTCTACATTGTCAAAGAGGTTGGGGACCACTGGTCTAGATATTTGGTGTACCCTGTGGTGAAGAGGCCAATCCTGCAAGCCCTGAAGGCGAAGAAGGATATTGATGGGAGCCTCTGATGAGCCAGGTCACTTGATAGCTAGCTAGATTAGCCAGCATGCTAACTATAGCTATGAAGCTAGCCTTGAATGCAGCTGTCATAACTTGCTAGCGGTCCTGGCCCTTGTACACAGCCACACACAGCAATGCGTGCGACCTCAAACACACCCACGAGGGAGAAACCTGGGGTGGTGTAGGCAACATGTCGCCTGCTAGCGTGAGCGCGGGTTTAGAGCGACTTCGTAAATGACGCCGACTGTCCTTGTTTCCCGTGTCCTGAATTGATGACACATTTCAGTTGAAGTCTGAACGTCTCTATCCTCGTCTTCTGCTGACTCACTTGCTTTGTGTTTGTTCCCAAAGGTGTATACGGCAATTCACCAAGTGCCTGCTTTGTGGCAAGCGACGGCCACTCCCTGCGACTGTATCAGGCGGTTATTGAGGCCAAGAAACTGCTGAGCGAACTTTCCAATCCTGAAATATCAGTAAGAGACAGCCATATGTCCAGTGCAGCCTATTTTAGTAGCTGTAATAAGTGCCTGTATTGTTTGTTTATTTATTTAATTATTTGATTAATAATGAATTATTTTTACCTCCTGTTCAGAAATATGTTGGGGAAGTGTTCAACATCATAAGTCAGCAATCTACCGCAAGGCCAGGCTGCATCATCGAGCTTGATCCCATTACAGACTTCGTGAGTATACGTTGTCTCTCGCGTCTCCATAGCCATGCCATGAAGGCATAACAGGAATGACTGTACAACCGTTTTGGTAAATGTTGATGTGGTTAGTTTCTTGTTTGAATAGATGATCAGGGAGTTGTTTGCCAGAAAGTCTAGTTTCTAGCGTGCCCAGGAGCCCGTTTACCACACCGCTGAGGCGTTTCACTACCTCTATTATGCCGTGTCTCTGCAGCAAGGAAAGGAGATCCAGCTGTTACACGTGTTCGAGGAGGACTTGATCTTGGGAAACGAGAAAAACGACGAGTGCTCGCAGGAGCTCCCGCCTGCTGAGGCCGGTAGGGAGCCTCTCAGAAATTCCGTCTGATCTTTACCAACGTTCACTTCGACCCTATGAAATGTAACGTGCCCATGTCTTCCAATTAGCTTCCAGCCCGGCACTCTTCACCGCACGCTTTTTTCTGGTGGTGATCGAGTTTACCCAGAGCAGGAGGTCGCTCTTACATATGTGGCATCTGCAGCTGGCAGCCGTTCCTGTTGCTGTTGGTGCGTATGTGATTTCACACAGGAAGCGTTCTGCTCTTTGTGTAAAGCCCGCTAGCGGCTCACAGAGCGTGAACACGGCTTTTCTGTCGATGCAGTTTTTCGGTAAACGAGGTGTCCTATATTCTTCCTCAGATGTTTGTGGTTTCAATTATTCATCTTGTGTGTTTTGGGGTTGTCTCTCTTTCCCCAGAAGAAACCTCAACCCCCGTTGATAAAGACTCAGCGGCTCTGTCACCCACCAACAACTTCAGCTTTGAGCCTTTCAGCTCTCCATCTTCCCAGAAATCTAAGCTGAGCAAGTCCAACCTGCGGAGTGCGTGTCGCCTCACTCTGACCAACGAGCGGGTTTATAGTCAGGAGCTGAGCCTTCCGGAAGGAGTTGAAGTCATACGTGCAACTCCGGCCGCAGGTATCGACGTATGGCTGTTGGCTCTGGCTCTATATGACTAGTTGTTTTGAGGATTAGCATCTGTTAGCCACAGACCAGTTTTTATTAGCTAGGCTGTTTTGTTATTATTCTGTGGTACAGATTTTTCAGAGAAGCCTAGTTGTGGTATATGAGCTTGATTAAATCCTCTTGCATCCGTTGCAGGCCACTTGAGCTCGTCATCCTTGCAGCCAGCTGGACGAGCGCCGTATCTTCTTGCCACGTCATGTTCTGACGGGACTGTGAGGTTCTGGAGTTGTAGCACTGCCTCCGACAATGATGCATCTGTTGATATTGCACCTGCCTACTTCTGGGAAGAATGGCCTTTACTTGTGGAAGAAGGTCTAGCCAACACCAGTGCAGTGAGCGTTCCTGGCTGGCCAGTGGGCGCCAGCTGCTGCCACACTAGCCGAGTAGCCGTGGCCTACAAGGACTTGAAACCTCAGGGACTTACTAAGGAGCCCCATATTCATGTGAGTGTATTCCAGTGTGAGTCCACAGGAGGGTCCCAGTGGATGCTGGAGCAGACCCTTAAACTGGACAGTTTGGGAAGCGTGCCTAGCAATGGCTCGGATAAGCACCTGACTGTGCCCGGCCTCCAGGATGGTTTGGTGGTGACTGGAGACTGTTTAGGCAACAGCGGTAAAAGCCTCGTTCATCTAGATTGGGTTTCTAGAGAGGATGGTTCTCATGTATTGACGGTAGGTCTTGGATCCAAACTGTACATGTACGGGCCTCTTCTGGGAAAACCGCCAGAGCTGGGCCTGTCGGACAGCGGCAGGGAGCGCTCCTCATCTCGCCTTGTTCTGTTGCGGGTAGTGGACTTGGTCTCCTCTGTAGAGGGCTCCTTACCCATCCCAGTTTCCCTGTCCTGGGTTAGAGATGGTATCCTGGTAGTGGGCATGGACTGTGAGATGCATGTCTACTCTCAGTGGCAACCACCAGCGCCAGCCAGATCAGCCCTGACCACGTGCGATACGAATGTTGGCAGTGTTAGCTCGCTTATAGCAGCGGTGAAGCAAGAGGGACTGAGTCCTCAGCCCCCTAAAAAGACTCTTACCAGGTCTATGACCAGTCTGGCACAGAAGCTTAGCGGTAAGAGGACGATGTACGACCTTCCAGCTGAGATGGAGGACTATGGTTTATTTGAGGCTGCGCATCACCTGTTCCCCACCCTCCCTCAATATCACCCGGTGCAGCTTTTAGAGCTGATGGACCTGGGGAAGGTGCGGCGGGCCAAAGCCATCCTGTCTCATCTGGTCAAGTGCATAGCGGGAGAGATCGTGGCTCTGAAGGATACCGCTGTCAACCAGGAGCGCCGTTTGCGATCCCTCACAATCAGCGCCAGCGGCAGCACTGCCAGGGATCCCCGAATGTTTAACAAGGCAGAGAACCCGGACTACACGGAGATCGACTCCATCCCACCACTGCCTCTGTATGCTCTGCTCGCTGCGGATGAAGAGACCACCCCCAAAGCCAAAGACAAAGCGGGCAGCGTCAGTGGGGACAGCGGCCACGGCTCCAGTCGGACAGACACTTACGATGAGCTTTTCCAGGCGACCACCGCGAGCATGGACGATGTGGATCCTATAGACAGCGAGGAAGAGGATTCGAATGCCAAAGTCATCGATCTGTCCCAGTATAGTCCAACCTTCTTCGGCCCGGAGCATGCTCAGGTTCTGTCCAGCCACCTGCTTCACTCCAGTCTGCCAGGTCTGACGCGAATGGAGCAGATGTCCCTCATGGCCTTGGCTGATACCATCGCCTCCACTAGCACAGACATCGGGGAAAGTCAAGGCAAGAGTCAAGGTTGGTACCTTTTGCATACTGCACGGGTGGCCACACACTCACAACGAAATAAGTTCACGTGAGTCAAATATGTACACCAGTTCCACACAAATCAAATATGTTTCATCAGTAGTGTAATTATTAAGCTCACCAGACACAAATGAGTCACCCTGTGTGTTTAAGGTGGTAGTAACTTTGGGCCCCTGCAGATGGCGCTGCATGAGGATGTTGAGGCTATAAATACCTGTGGGGTGTGAGTGACGGGATCCATAGATTGGGAAGAGGTGCTACAGTGCAGGGAATGTCTCGTTCCATGTGTGGAAAACGTCTCCAGAGCAGATGTTAATGATTGGCTAAAGGGAGTGACTGAGCATGTGGGTGTGGCCAAAGACCATAGTGTGAAGGAAGTAGCTGAATCTGCAGGTGTATGGAAGCGTACGGTCATACGGGTCTACCAGCAGTGACTAAAATTCCAGTCTACAGGGAATTCTCCTTTGGAATTGTGCCGGGGAAGGCATCCACCACATCTGGCCCAACTGAGCAACTCTTTGACGTAGGAGTGTCTGAACACTGATGTGGCTACATCCAGAAACCTGTCCAGTACATGCCAAATTCAGTCACCGCTGTTATTGGTGCTTGTGGTCGGTTTCAGTGACCGGTGACCAGTTTTTTTTGTCTGGTGAGCTTAAAGTTCAGTCCTTCGGAGTGGATTGGTGCGAACCATTCTAGAGTAACTCTTCGACTTTTTGACAGTACTGCTGGAGTTGGGAACCTGGTTGTATTAAAGCGTTGGCTGAGACATTGTTTCGTGATAGTTTTGAGAAAAAGACTAAATCTGTGTGGCATTGTTTACATCTAAACGGCTCAGGTATTCGGAAATAGTGTCAAGGCTGTGGATTTCCCGTCATAGCATGTGCACGAAATCCAGCTTGTTCAGAAACACTACACGGTCGTTCAGACAATTCCATGGAAGAATTTAATTGTGTGTCCAGAAATGATCAATTGCGAGTCTAACGAACCTCATAGAACTCTACGGCAACTATGATCAAACTGAACACACCTGTGCTGATAGGTGGAGGAAGAGGACGAGGACAGGAATCACTATTTCTCATTTCCATTACCATGTAAAATATTCTGACTGCCTTGGCTGAGTTTGAGCAGAGAAATCGCTAAACTGTGCTGCATTCCAGTTCATTGAAATTGAATACCCTTTGTTTACCGTCAGTCTGCTTCTCTTTGACTAACTACATAATAGTTAGATGCCTAACCAAATGTCCTACCATAAATCAGGTGGAGAAACACTGGACGAGTGCGGTCTGAAATTCCTGCTGGCTGTTCGTTTGCATACTTTTCTGCTGACCTCATTACCTCCAGCGCACCGTGCACAGCTCCTCCGTCAAGGTACAGTATACAGTACATGTCTTGGTATTGAAATTGAAGGGCTCCTTTGAAAAACCAGTAGGACTCGAATCATTGTTCTGAATCGATCAGCTCCCTGAGGGTCTGCCTTGCCCCACTAAGTGATATGTGCCTATTTCAGGGCTCAAGGCCATACACAGGCCACTGCTAGTAACACTCCTTTCTGGCCTACAGGGCTTTCCACCTGTCACTACGCCTGGGCCTTTCATTCCGAGGCAGAGGAGGAGCTGCTCAATATGCTTCCTGCCATGCAGAAAGGAGAGCCCACCTGGCCTGAGCTCAGAGCTATGGGTGTGGGCTGGTGGCTGAGAAGCACCAATAAGCTTCGCAGGTGCATTGAGAAGGTCAGTGTGTTCAATACAGTGGGAAACCTATGGTTTATAGTTATCTAAGATACCAAAAACACAGTCGAGTCACATTATTATGACCACTTTTGTCCTACTTTTGATGGCGGCCGCTCATGAAGGAGGGCCCACTCATCCCACTCAGCACTCTCAACTGGTTTGGGTATGAATCCATCCTTCCAGATCACGTACACCCATAATGCTGATGGGATCCTCCAGCATGCAATGCCACACAGCTAGTAATGTCAGACATCGATATGAACCATGGCTTCCAAGTATTTGCTCTCGCCCCCTAAATCCTCAGACTTGAACCTAGTTGAGCATCTGTGGCACCACCTCGATCGTCGTGTTCACTCTATGGATCCTCCCACATGCACCCTCCAGATGCACTGCTGTCAGCACAGTTCCGGACAACTGTGACAACCTACCAGGACCTTACCGAGTCTTTCCCATCCGGTCCAGCTGCTGCCTGTGCTCCACACGAGGGTTACTCTGAATTAATAATGTGACTCGACTATGTATTTCTGACTGCAAGGCTGCAATTTTGGTATCTTATTATCCATAAATGACATTTTTACAGGCCAGGAATATCTTTTTATTCCTGCCAGCCGTTTAATCTCCTCCGTCCTAACTTTCACCAGGTAGCAAAGGCGTCGTTTCAAAGGAACAACGATCCCCTGGACGCAGCCCTGTTCTATTTAGCTATGAAGAAGAAAGCTGTAGTTTGGGGACTTTACAGGTAAGCCCTAGCTAAACTCTTGCACCTCGCCTTTTGTGAGATATAGGATAGAAGGCAGCCCGCTGTCTAGATTGTTTAATCTCACTGAGAACCTCTGTCATGTGAAGGTCCCATAAGAACGTGAAGATGACAGCCTTCTTCAGTAACAACTTTAATGAGGACCGATGGAGGAAGGCTGCCTTGAAGAACGCGTTCTCCCTGCTTGGAAAGCAGCGGTTTCAGCACTCGGCCGCCTTCTTTCTGCTGGCTGGCTCCCTTAAGGATGCTGTTGAGGTAAAAACGTCCTCAGGGCTGTCATTGTTTTAGGTAATTCTGCCCCCTTTTGAAGTGGTGCACTTAGCCTCTTCTGAATCCAAGCAGGAAATGAGATCTTTTATTATTTACTCTCCGGCTCTCAAGGTAAGGGCGGTGTTGGTTTTGAACACTGGTGCCTTTATGTAACTCTTCGGTAAGTCTTCGGTCCCTTGCTGTTGAAGGACTGTTGTGAGGAATTGCACGCCTTTAGGAAAGTGAATAGGCCGTTTCAACATGGCTGTAAATGGGAAAGAAAAGTGCCGGCACTTTCGATTTTCTCGTCGAGGTGTGCTTTGCATGTATTGTTTGTCGATCCTGCAGGGAAAGTGCTGAGAGGTGCCGTTGTATGAAGCTTTAATCCCACTCCCGGCTCCTTGCGTGTATTCTTTGTGGGCTGTAACACTAGACTAGGCTTCTGCTGAACCGCTGTGCCCTTTCTTAGGTTTGCCTGGAGAAGATGCAGGACCTGCAGTTGGCCTTGGTTATTAGCAGGTTGTATGAGTCCGAGTTCGAGACATCGTCCACCTATAAGAAGATCCTGCAGAGGTATGTGCTGGGCCAGGACCACCAGATCCCGATGCATCAGGATCCGTTTCTACGCAGTATGGCGTACTGGGTCCTGGATGATTACAGCAGAGCTTTGGACACTCTGCTCGAGGAGCCCAAACCAAATGTCGACGCTTCAGACCAAGGTATGAACTGGTGTCATGTCGCCCGAGTGTTCAGTTTTCTTGCTTTCCGTCTTTAAGACCCAGGTTAGGATTATTAATCCAGAGTCCCCTGTGACTAAAACATACCTGGTCAGGTGTAATTCCACCACAAGCACCAATAACAGCTGTGATTGGATTGGGAATGGACTGGCCAAGTTTCTGGATGTAGCCACATCAGTGTTCAGACACTCCTACATCAAAGAATTGCGTAGTTGGGCCAGATTTGGTGGATGCCATCCCTGGCACAATTCCGAGGAGAATTCCCTGTAGACTGGGATTTTATCCACTGCTGGTAGACCCGTATGACCGTACGCTTCCATACACCTGCAGATTCAGCTGCTTCCTTCACACTACGGTCTTTGGCCACGCCCAAATGCAGTCCCTCCTTATAGCCAATCATCAGCCATGATTGGTTAACGATTTTCCACACATGGGACGAGACATTCCCTGCACTGTACCACCTCTTCTCAGTGCTCCCATGTTGTTTCTTCCAGGACCCACGGCCATTTCCCCTTGCAGTCCAGAGGTCTTCAACTTCTACACCTACCTCAGAACTCACCCTCTACTGCTTCGCCGCCATTTTGGCTCCTCAGACAAAGCTAAAGTTGGGTTGACCGCAGAAGGTCGCATGGCGGACTCCATTAGCCTCATAGAGAGGAGACTGTTCTTCACCGCTGCTTATGCTCACCTACAAGCTGGCTGCCCCATGCTAGCTCTAGAAGTCCTTTCCAAAATGCCCAAGGTTGTGAAGCGATCTAAGCTGCTGCTAAATCAGGAGAAGCCCTCGCCGTCTTTCAGTGTTTCTGGGAACTCGGCTGGACAGAATGGCAAAGACGAAGCCTCTGCCCTGGACTGGTCCCAACCTATGCTCAACGGCTTTGAGTCCATTTCGGACACCCTGTCTTCTCCCAGAGAGGACCACAGCCAGTCAGACTCGGTGCTGAGCTTTGACTGGAGCCAGCCTTCTGTGACCCTGCAGGATGAGCCATTGGAGTTGAAGTGGGACAGTGACAAAGAAGACTCTGGCGATGAAGAAACCGGGCTAGCCATGAAAAGCATCAAACCAGAAGACTCCACGGTCATTCATGACAGTGCTGACTCTACCTCAGCGTCCACAGACGTGGTGGACAGCTCCCTGCTTCTCTCTGAAGACATCCTGGCCGCCCGCCTCAAGTTCAGCTCATGCCTGAAGGTCCTCACCGCTGAGCTGCGGACGCTCTCCACAGGGTACGAGCTTGACGGGGGCAAGCTACGCCACCAGCTGTGCCATTGGCTAGAGAGGGAGGTGGTGGCCCTCCAGAGGTGCTGCGGTTACAACCCGTGCCTCCAGCAGCTGGCTGGGGGCATCTCAGCCGACCTCAGTCAGATTGGTGGCGGTGGAGATGAGCAAGAGGCTCAAGGGGCAGCTGAGCAGGCCAGAGCAGTGCAGCGTAGACGCAGGATCTGGCTGCAGAGGAACCAGCCTCTACTGCGCATCTTCCTCAGCTACTGCAGCCTGCACGGCTCCCATGGAGGAGGCCTGGCCTCCGTCAGGATGGAGCTCATTCTACTGCTGCAGGAGTCTCAGCAGGTGAGTGGCTTCATCATACAGTAGCTGCAAACACTGAACACTAATTATGGGCTGGTGCTCAAAAATTATATCAAAGCAAAAGTTAATTAAAAATAAATTAAAATATACAGTTTAAATAAAAAATAATTTAAAAAAAGTTAAAAGCTTAAAAATAAAGCTAAAGAAAAAATATATAATAAAATAATAATGTAATAAAATAATAAAATTAAAATAAAATATACAGTTAAAATAAAAAAATTAATAAATAAAGTTAAATGCTTTAATAATAAAGCTAAAGAAAAAAAATATATAATAAAACAATAATAATTTAATAAAATAATAAAATTAAAATAAAATATACAGTTAAAATAAAAAATTAATAAATAAAGCTTTAAAAATAAAGCTAAAGAAAAAAATAAAAATAATGTAATAAAATAATAAAATTAAAGAAAAAAACTATTTGAAACTTAAAAGATAATGAAAATGAATTTAAAATAATTAAAATTAAAAATAAAGTATTTTTTCGAAGGAAAGAGATTCATTTGTGGAAGCTTTTGCCAGTGTCAGTGCAATATATTTTAATATTTATTTCATTTATCAAATTATTGAGTATTTTGACTTTTGAGTTTTTAATATTCCATTTTTTTCTATTTTATTTATTTTATTTTTTGGATAATTTCTCATGAAAAGGCGCATATTTATGTATATTTGCATCTTAATGTTACCTTCTGCTCTTTTTTCATGATCTGTCTTTTGGCATGGATTATGGTGAAGTTATTCTCATAACTACCAAAAATGATAAAATAGATCATATAGTCTGTTACATCAGAAACGGCAAAACGGTTTAGCCATTAAATAAATCTAGTCAGACAGTTTACGTCCAAGTTTTTAGCATCAGTGGGAAAAGCAGAAAAGCAGGTTAAACAGAAGATCCAACAGTGAAACACCCTATACGCTCCAGTGGTTTGTGTTCCTGTGCCTGTATTACAGCATCCACTCTAGACTTGATTTCAGCCTGACAAAGGAATCTGTCGGGATATTTCTTCCAGACCTCTGAAGTTCAGTTTTAGAAGTTGGTTATACAGTATTCTCTGCTTCTCATGAGCCCAGACACTTTCAGTGGTGATCTGGAATGTTCTTATTAATGTTTTTTAATCACCAGTGGATTCTTTGTTTGATTTGCAAACATTAAATTAGTTTCTCTGTTTTTTTTGGGCTCCTACTTTTCCAGATCCATACATTTAAGCTCGTATCTGTTAGTCAGATGCGTCATTTTCTCATCTCAGAAATCTTACTAATATGCTTTTTATTAAATAGTGGCAGTTCTGTAGGTGCTCCAGGTCCTGCATGGTTACTGAGAGCCTAGTTTTGTTTGTAACTGTTAAAAAGTGAAGGATTTTGAGTTTTGGAAGCTGTTTTTGCTTCGCCTTTGCTTTGGCAAGTGCATCATCGTTTATCTAATCTCCAGACAACAAACAACTTGTACTTACTGTCTGTTTGGCTGGAAAACAAACGAACAGACGAGAGATTTCTCACCCGAGTTTACGGGAGGGGACACCGGCCTGTTTACGATGGAGACACACTTTCAGGAGTCTTTGACTTATTTAGCTTGGAATGAGGAACTGAGCAGCGTTTTCCAGGGCTGGAGAACTGCTGAGGAAGTGTTGGTAATTGGCAGAAGTGTGACAGTTCCAGCATTGGCTGACAGATGGAGCTGAAGCACAGGGCTCCGAGGAGCCTGTCCTCCTTCCTGCGAAGCTTCAAACAAGCAGCCAGACATGAGCGGCGTCTGAATACACGCGGCGTCAGGCCCGGCTGTCACAGAAATCAGCGGCCTCCTTTGACTAATCCTAATTGACTTTCTGTTTCTGTCTCCTGGTGCTGACAAACGGGGCTTGTGAAGACTCCATCTGAGTTAGCTGTAGTGGAATTGGTGATGATGCTGCTGTTATTGTTGTTATTGTTTTGTTGTTGTTGTTGTTGTTGTTTTTCTCATTTGAATATGAATTATGTATGCATTTTTGTGCATTCTACAGCATTGTTTTCTCTTTTTTATTTATTTTTTTATTTATTAGGATGACAGTCCTCAGATTCCTGTTCAGCAGCAAGCCTTGGTTCCTCTCCTGCTAGCCTGCACAGCCAGCTCTAAAACGGTTGTGGCCAATCCCATAGTTCACCTGACCAACCTGACGCATGATATCCTGCACATCATTAATTCGCTGGACTCCCCTCCTCACCCAGATGTCATTAACAATGAGGTAAGGTGGCACTCCAGAAGATGCACGGAGACAAATCTCTAGAGTAGTTCTAGTCTATTTAATTCAGGGACAGTTTTGAGTAGAAGCTAATATCAGAAGGGCCAGAGATGATACACTCATCATCGGAGAAATAGCTGCATCCAGAAGGAAGCAACCGAGAGGAATGAAACTTGGTGGGTGGGTTTGAGACATTGTGCATGTGACGTAAGCAAGGGTATCGCTGTACCTGACTGACTGTATAAGGCCGTGCATGCTTTCCATTCTGCTGTTGTGCGCTGAGCATCCTTTGCATTGAAGTATGCCCCGGAGAAGATCTGAGAGCAAGGTCTTAGCGATGTATTGTACGCCATATAGGTCATGCGGATTTTACAATAGCATTGAAGAAGGCACGTACCAGCCGCATGAAGGATCAGGAAGACCTACACAAACCATGGAGAGAGAGAGAAGGAACCCACACCTTGGGCTGTAATGCCCTTCATGAGTCCCCCTGTTAGTGCCAGCACACCATGTACAGTGTTGTGCAGTGGTGTCGTACCAGACCGTCATGCATGGACTCAGAATGGCAGCGGGTCATCTTCAGTCCCGCTTTTGTGTTGGTGGAGACGCCCAACGAGCCTGTGTGTGGAGGCACCGCGGTCAGCACCGAGATGATCAGTTTGTTGTCACACGTCCAGAAGGCCTGGTGTCACTCCACCTCCACCCCTACCGCACCATCTGCAGGAACTGTGTGAGGATGCTCAAGCTGCATGGAATGGATTATCACAGGACACCATTAGGAACCTCTACAGCTCCATACCGGGACGTCATTTGTTGTTCCTGGTGACCTTTATCAGCCCTGCAATCCCACACCTCCTCCTGGGTGCAGCTGTTCTTTTGGTGATGAGTGTATATTCATCCTCCACCTTCCAAGCGTCTGTCACCGTATTTGTAGTTGAGATGTTTCCAAATGGAGTGCAGAGTGTTTTTCTCTCATTGCTGCTGCTTCTGTTGTGAAACTGTGTTAAAAGCTCTCTAATCTGTTTTCAACGTCTGCTCTGCTCTCAGATCTACGTGATGCACACACTGGCAGCCTCCCTGTCCGCCTGCATCTATCAGTGCCTCTGCGACGGCCACAATTACAGGTGGGTCGGACTTCTCGTGACCCGTTCTTATTGTAGGAGCGCAGCAACCCGCTCTCAGCCACAAAATGGCCACTTGGAATAAAGCGAACCGAGAGAAACTTGGAAAACGATATCGGCGCATTGAGGCAGGCCTGTGTTTTTGTGACCCACTTTTTGTCCTTCTGTTCTGGAGTTTTCAGAAGACATGATATTTCCCTTGTTAAAGTGCATCTCACGGACCCGTCAGTGGCACAGAGTACAAATGTTTCAGACTCCCAAGTCGGTTTTGCTGAGAGGCTCGTGGAGAGCAATTGACCTTAGAATGTCAGTGTCATGTGATGCTTCAAAAGCCCCTTCGGCTGGCTCGTGACATTTTTCAAGGGAGCGGATTTTCTGTGACATGCGGATACAGCCTTTGCGAGGATCTCTACACATGCACGTTCACAGAAGGAATGTTAAACGTAGTATGCGATGACCATAATGCTCGTTTTCCACCTTGAAATATTTTCTATGGTGTATAAGTATACATAATGGTATACAACTAATGGTAGAGATGTGTAGAGAATGGTAGAGAATAGTAGAGAATGGTAGAGAATGGTAGTGAATGGTAGAGATGTGTAGAGAATGGTAGAGATGTGTAGAGATGTGTAGAGATGTGTAGAGATGTGTAGAGATGTGTAGAGATGTGTAGAGATGTGTAGAGATGTGTAGAGATGTGTAGAGAATGGTAGAGATGTGTAGAGAATGGTAGAGATGTGTAGAGAATGGTAGAGATGTGTAGAGAATGGTAGATATGTGTAGAGATGTGTAGAGATGTGTAGAGAATGGTAGAGATGTGTAGAGATGTGTAGAGATGGGTAGAGATGGGTAGAGAATGGTAGAGAATGGTAGAGATGGGTAGAGATGGGTAGAGATGGGTAGAGAATGGTAGAGATGTGTAGAGAATGGTAGAGAATGGTAGAGATGGGTAGAGATGTGTAGAGAATGGTAGAGAATGGTAGAGATGTGTAGAGAATGGTAGAGATGGGTAGAGATGGGTAGAGAGTGGTAGAGATGGGTAGGGATCCTCTCAGCAAAGGCTGTATTCGCATGTCACTGAAAATCTGTACCCTTGAATCTTTGAGTTCCTGCACATGGTAAACTTGGGATTTGGGGATTCTGGAGTTTTATTGTAATGACCCTATTCTCTTTTTTTTTCTCTCTCTCTTTCTCTCCCTCAGTCATATCAATCAGTTTACAGGAACGGTGTACCAAAGCATCCTGCTTTCCCATCAGCACCCCGTACGAACCATCAGCATGGATGAAGCTGTTTTTCCAAACACCTCTCCGGCACAGTGGCCTGGTAAGCTACCGTCATGTAGTCTAAATATTCTGAATGGCCAGAACAGCTCCAATTCATGTTCCAGGTCCTTTTAGTCAAAGCATCAGTACACATTATGGCTTGCTGGAGTTAACCTCAGTGCTCCTTCATCAGTTCGTACCCTGTCAAAAAAAAAAGGGAATCCTGCAGGTACTTGTTCGTCAGCGCAGATTGTGTTCCTTCAGCTGCACTTAAAAGAATAGCTGTACAAATAGCTGCACCCAGAGGGAATCAACCAACAGGAATGAAATTTGGCGGGTAGGTTTGACATTGTGAGACATGCAAGTGATTCAGGTTTCGTGCTCAATCGCGCATGTGACTCAGGATGGGTCTTATCGCTGTACCTGACGGACCCAACAGCTGCGATTACGGACATTCAGCGAGCAGCGATGCACTCCATTAGTCATCCTGTTAGTGCAGCACCATTAGCAGACGGCTGCACCATGCGGGACTACATGCACACAGACCGTTACCACGACTGTCCTTAACACCACGTCACCAAAGACTGCAGTGGTGTCGTACCAGACTGTCATGGAGTGACTCAGAATGGCAGCGGGACATCTTCATGTCTTGGTGTCATTGCAGTCTGACGCTTCCTTCTGGGTGCAGCTATTTTTTGTTATGATGAGTATATGCAAAACAATACAACTTACACACCCTAACTTAAGCTGTGAGGGGGCTGTAGCTCTGAAGGGGAGCCCCCCATGACTTTTCTCAGCTGCCTGAAACACCTTGTTGGAGTTTCAGCCCTGTTACAAGATGATGTAAACTTTATACATAGTCCTTATTGGTTATGCTGGTCACCCCTTAATCCAATAGGAGTGGGGCTGGTAGCCGGATGCTGCTTTCACCTGCTCTGGTGGTTGGTCAGTTAGAATAGAACAGAGTGGGCAGGCTGACCAATCAGAGCACAAGAGGCTTATTGGGAGGGGGGCTTAAAATGAGGATAGTAGGTCCCCTTTAAAGATGCTAGATGTGTGTGCCTAGGCAGCACTTTGGATTCCATGTTTCGTATCTGATGTCCTGTGGGTGCAGTGTGTTGTTCTCTAAGTGATTCTGGGATTCATGTTGCCCCTGTGCAGGTATCAGCTCTTTAGTTCGCCTCCTGAGCGCCGTGGTAGAGGAGAACCAGCCGGGTCTGGGGGTGCTGCTTTGCGAGATCCTCACTGCCGTCTACCTCAGCCTGTTTGTGCATGGCCTGGCCACCCACTCCAGCAATGAGCTCTTCCGAATCGTAGCCCATCCACTCAACAGCAAGCTCTGGGTGGCTGTGTTTGGTGGTGGAGCTCGCATTCCTGTGATGGAGAAAACCAGTCCACCTCCAGGTTGGTGCCTTGTACTGTAGAGCTTCTGTGCTAAGCGTTGTGTAGTGAGGTCTGTTTAAAGATTAGGCAAAGCTCCTTCTGATGTACTTTGAGTGTGATGAGAACTTCTGGAAAACTACTTTGCGGTTGGTTTTTGGGGGGAAGCTGTTTTGAGTTGTTTTCATTTCCTTTGTCTTTCACTCACTGGCGATTTCAAATGGACTGCAAAAACATTCTGAAGTCCATTTGAAATCACCAGTGAGTAAAACACACTGTCTGTAGATGAGGCAGAAGCAACCAGTTTCAGTTCTATTCAACTTTGTTGCTTTACCCATTCAGGGTTGTACAGTATAGTGAAACACAGTCCATGTACAGTATATTTATATACAGTATAATATTAGTTTTTATATATTATAATATCTGTATGTCATCTGTATTGGAGGCACAGACAGCTTAGTGTAAGTGTAGATGTAGGAGAGGACAGTGTGTTGAGGTAGTACAGTGTGCAGTTAAGCGTGTGGTTGTAAACAGTGTGTATGTGTGTATGTATGTATGTATATATGTGTGTGTGTATGTATGTGTGTGTGTGTGTGTGTATGTGTATGTGTATATATATATATATATATATATATATATATATATATATACACACACATATACAGATATATAGATATACAGTATGTATCGTACACAGTATATACACAGCTCCAATGTTCAATGTATGTATGTATAATTATACAGTGTGTGTATATATAGATATACAGTATATACGCAGCTCCAATGTTCAATGTATGTATGTATAATTATACAGTGTGTGTATATATAGATATACAGTATATACGCAGCTCCAATGTTCAATGTATGTATGTATAATTATGCAGTGTGTGTATATATAGATATACAGTATATACGCAGCTCCGATGATCAGTATTGAGGTTAGGTAAAGTGCAGTGTGAACAGTCCTGTCAGCTAGTGAAGCCCAGTGGGTGTGGGCTCAGGAGATCAGTAACAGTCTATAGAGATGTGGCCATGTTCTGGTAGGTTCTGCAGGTATGACTAGTTCGACAGCTCTAGGGTAAAACACACACATGCTGTATGGATTACAAAACAACCAAACCTGATTGGCAATCTGACACACTATGTTCAGAATTTAATCCCTCAGTCTAGAAAAGTCTGGTCCCCCTGGCAAATTTGCCTGGACCCCCGACGTTGCAGTATTAAGCCAGGCATACACTGTGCGATTTTTAGCCCGATTGGTTTGGAGCCTATCGAATCATACCTAGAGAGAAGAAATTATAAGTGCAACACAAGTACATACACATATACACCTCTACTAGAGCTCGCTCACTTAAGTGCGTTACGAAGAGACGGGTCTTCAGTCTGCATTTGAAGACCGTGAGAGACTCGGCTGTTCGGACAGCCAGTGGGAGTTCGTTCCACATTCTGGGAGCCAGGACAGAGAAGAGTCTGGACGCTTGTCTTTCATTCGTCTTCAAGGATGGCGGGTCGAGTCGAGTACTTGAAGCTCGAAGGGCTCGAGGTACAGATCGACTCTTCACCATTGCCATAAGGTAGGGAGGCGCTGGTCCATTCTTGGCTTTGTAAGCCACCATCAGAGTTTTAACTCTGATATAGGCAGCAACAGGAAGCCAGTGAAGGGTGAAGCCCAGTGGGTGTGGGCTCAGGAGATCAGTAACGGTCTATAGAGATGTGGCCATGTTCTGGTAGGTTCTGCTGGTGTGACTAGTTTGACAGCTCTAGGGTAAAACACACACATGCTGTATGGATTACAAAACAACCAAACCTGACTGGCAATCTGACACACTATGTTCAGGATTTAATCCCTCAGCCCTCAGGAGCACAGCAGTGGAGTTGGAGCAAGTTTCACAGACCAGTCTCTTGAAGCCACACTCAGAATCACAAACGAACACTCCCAACACACTTACGCAGGCCAAAGAGTCTAGATTGGCCGTACCAGCCTTCGTAAGTGCAGTACCTTCCATTAGTCCTGTGTGGAATTGCAGGTTGCAGGAGCCACTCGTCCTATGTGGTGCACTACTTAGGGAGCAGGGAGTCATTTGGGATTCAGCCAGTGTTTTTGCTCAGTTTGAATGAAACAGCTTTATTGGGAATAGTCTGTAGACAGAGCGGAGCAGTCTGTATGGGCTGCGTTCCACGTGCCGCATGAGCACCCATGTCGCGCCACGTGAGTCAGACGGACCGCTTTCGTACAATGCGAGTACATACATCTCCGAACAGGTTGGCGATTCAGACATGCAGTGTGAGCTGTAAGCAAACGCCAAGACTTCCAAACCGCACAGTGTCTTATGTCAGAAAAATGTTGAGATTTTCCATTAATCATTCGACTGTAGTCGACGGAACAGCCACAGGCATCACCAGTGTGATCGGAGCTGTTCTCGGCCTCCTCGCTAAACGAAGGCCAGCTTTTAGTGCCCGTGTCTACTAGCACAACCACACAGACTCTTCCGTCTGATGTGATGTTAGACGTTGGCTGAGGTGATCATGCTGCTCTGCAGGAGAGCCAGCTAGCACTGCTTTGACAGCTGTTCTGCGTGCTCATGCCGCTCATGTCATTGGCTCGGGGGCCTGGCACATCCTCTCATTGGCATATTTTAGTGAATTGAACTCTTGTAGGTGCAAACTCATTTCGTGATGTCCAAAACGAAACCATGTTTTCTCAGATGTAGTGAGAAACTTTGTACTTACAGTGTGAAGTCTGCAGTGCGCTAACGCATCTGAGACCAGTATCAGTCTATACTTACCTGGCAGGGGAGATACCATGATCAAGAAGGTGGTTTACCCAGGGTGAGGCTCAGCCATTGCACACACCTGCGAATTCCCCAAATGTGGGAATCTTGACTGCATAATTTCTGGAAGTGGGGGACTGCGTTCGCGCTCTTCCCTGATTTTTTTGCGGGGCAGTCGTGGGCTGGAGGTTAGGGAACCAGCCTTGTGACCGGAGGGTCGCCTGTTTGATTCCCTGAGCCTACAGTAACGACTGAGGTGCCCTTGAGCAAGGCACCTAACCCCCAACTGCTCCCCGGGCGCCATGGATAGGGCTGCCCACTGCTCCGGGTAAGTGTGCTCACGGACCCCTAGTGTGTGTGTTCACTAGTGTGTGTGTATGTGGGTGTTTCACTTCACGGATGGGTTAAATGCGGAGACTAAGTTTCCCCACTGTGGGACCGGCATTTAGCTGACACTCTTATCCAGAGCGACATACAAGGTTTATCATATTACACGTGATGTAATGTAGCATTAGGAGTCTTGCCCAAGGTGACTCTTATTGGTGTAGCACAGCGTAGTCACCCAGACCGTGTGGTGAGGGCTCCCAACCACCACAGCCACTTCACATTCAGTGAAGTTGCTGTAATGGCCTACCCAAAATCAAGGAAACAGGCTTCAGATCAACTCCAGTATCAAGTCAACAAGTCAACATTAATTTACATGGCGCTTTTTACAACAGATGTGTCACAAAGCGGCTTTACAAAGAATCTGGTGTTCGAGCCCCTAATGAGCAAGCTGAGGGCGACAGGGGCAAGGAGAATCTGCCTTAGTTAGGAATGAAGAAACTTTGTGAGGAACCCAGACTTAAAAGGGGAACCCATCGTCCTCGGGTCAACACCAGATACAAGACAGCACCAGAAAGGAGAGTATAATGTTTGTAGGGTCGGATAATAAATGTCTGATTAGGCTGTAATTAAGTCGCTGGGTCGTCAGATGGGTCAGCAGGACACAGGCCAAGCTTCCACAGTGTCAAAGATTCTTCCAGATACTTGTGCTCTCTGAGCCCAATATCCCATGACCAAAAGCAGAGAGTAAGTGAACCTACCTGGATTGTACACTTCAGACACTTCAAGTGGGGACAGTATGGATTTTCAGTTTCTAGTCTCCGATGGCAGTCGTTTAAACCCCCAACCACTAGACAGCTGTGTTGTATTTTGAGCTCTTAGACTATGTTACCACAATGTGTAGAGGCACCTAAGGGTTCCCCACTAATGTTGGCAATAGCAGACTTATGCATATGGTGCTGTAGTCTTCATACTATGCCGGTTTATGCCAAAATCATAATATATTGCAGTATACTGAAGCATAACCCCTGCATCATAATCGCCAGGTCACACCACCTGATGCACAGCCCTAATATAAACTCACCATAGGAAAAATTAGTCACCTTGTGTGTTTAAGGTGGTAGTACCGTCAGGCTCCTGCAGATGGCGCTGCACGAGGATGATGGGGATATTAATATCTGTGGGGGTGAGTGACGGGATCCATAAATTGGGAAGAGGTGCTACAGTGCAGGGAGTGTCTCGTTCCATGTGTGGAAAATGGCTCCAGAGCAGATGTTAATGATTGGCTAAAAGGAGGGACTGCATGTGGGCGTGGCCAAAGACCATAGTGTGAAGGAAGTAGCTGAATCTGCAGGTGTATGGAAGCGTACGGCC
>JAMWET010002664.1:317500-378426 GCA_024036415.1 Prochilodus magdalenae
TATAGAATATCTTATTTCACCTGGTGCCATCACGATTGACTGTTTTGCACTTGATGTCTCCTGGTACTGAGTATTCGTAATGAGCACCCCTGTAAATTGTGTGTGTGTGTATGTGTGTGTATGTAATTTGTTTGACCTGTTTGTTGCATTAACAGTCTAATTCTACAGTTTGATGTTTCCCATTCACATGCATGTTTCACCACATTTCTCTGTCTGATGTCTTGTGACTCTTTTGATTGGTTAAGTCGGTTGAGGACTACACTGACAGTATGAAATATTCAGGGATGGAGGAGCCGGGCCTTAATCAGGTACTGCTAGCCAAACCGAGGGCATCACGCACTCGAGCTTGCTGTTATGGCGTTTACAGGAAGCCTGTTTTCGTGTTGTGTTGCATGCAGGTTCATTTTATGATGTTTGTGTTTACGTCACTAGGAGGTCAGTAGAGGGATTAAAGGGCAGGGTCACTCTAAAACAGTCTGCATGAGCTGTGCATGGCGTTTCCGGAGTGCAAACTCCATTGAGCTGCCGTCATTGACTAGCTTCAGATCTTATGTAGTGATAATGCTAATCTGACACTCGCACTTGGTCAGTTGGTTACCTTTGTGTGGGGCAGCTAAGTTGGATACTCACACATACAGGTTGAACGTGTGCTTATTGTCCTTAGCAGATTTCTACCCACTACAGAACCAAAGAGACAATGACATACAGCTCTGGACAAATTTAAGAGACCACCTCAAACTGATCAGTGTCTCTAGGTGTGCAGGTTCTGGGTTTGTGTTGGTTCTGTTTGATTCTCTACACTACTGGAACCATGTCTCCCAAACTCCAGATCAGATATTGTATTAGATCTGTTTATTTAGAAAATCACTAATGACCTCCAGAAGCCTGTTTTTAGAACCATGCTCGCTGTGCGGTTCACCCCAGCCACCGCTCGCCAGTCTCTCTGTAGGTCACTCGAGGTCATCTTACGGTGGGTAAGGGACATTGGGATGAGGTGGCGCTCATCACGGTCAGTAGAGAGTGGGTTTGGCCCTCTGCCAGTCTGTAGCTGTGTTGTCCTGTGTGTTTGCTGCTGGACCTTGTTCTTATGAACCAGACGCTCACTGTATCTGCCAGTAAAGCTAGAACCCAACCTTCGGTTCCTCACTGAGAACCTGCTGTACATGTGGAGATGCTGATTTAAGAAGACACTGGAGTGGTCTCTGATTTATTTCCAGAGCTGCACATATTTAAAAAAACATTTAACAGCTCAACCTTTTGGTAGAGTAAGTTTTGAGTCACTATGTTTTTAATAAAGACAGTGTTGAACTGAACTCAACTTGATTGTGCCATCTCTACCAATTGGACAGAAACAGCCTTTAGAGGTCACTAATCTTTTAATTGATAAGCCTTGACTGTTCCCATCCATAGAGAAATCACGCAACCAGTAAATCACTCCACACACGTGTGGATTGTTGGCGGTGGACGTTCTTTATAACAGCTTTATTAATTAGCTTAAATGAATCTTTTAAAACTCTACAGAATAAAACTCTGCCATCTAGACGAGCAGCAGTCGTCCACCTTCCACCTTCTTGCTCCGCGACAGGCATGCCGAAGTACGTTTTTACGCCTCGCACATCTTAGTAGATGCTTTCACAGAATACTGTCCCGCACTGGTCTTAAAAATTCGGCCACAGACAGAGCAGGATGTGTCTGCCGGATGCTGCAGCCTCTCGATCCCTTTAAATGGCCTGTAGCTCTGTATCCACTATCCATTCACTCAGCTGGAGCATCAACTGAAACGGGTGCTTCAACACACCTGTATTTATACTGCTATAGTTCTAAACAGTTCTCCAAACTTCAGGAAAATTCCAGACAGGTCTATAAACATCTGGAGAGTTCCCACTGTTCCGTAAGCTACTTGAAGTGTATCACAGATGTTCTGGACAATAGAGAACTGTTCAGTAACCACCCACTGTGCATTTTAGGCCTAAAGAATTAGGAAGACACACTTAGCGCTCGATGTGATCTCTGTTAATGATATAGCTCCTCCACGTGTAGAGGAGATAATGTGAATCTGTGTAGAATTCCCAATACAGAGTAGACCTCAAAACCTCACAGACCAAGTTACGCATTCCCAGTCACAGCAAGTCATGAACCGTCAGTGTTCTCCCAAAGGATCGCCCAACCCCGATCTAACAAGCATACTAATTCAGCTAACCGCCTTTTATATCCTGCCCCCCTCGAGCCATGTGCAATGACGGTGGCTCTCATACCAATCAGTTGCTCCCTCTTGCGCGAATGTGAAGATCACTGTAGTCAGAATTAAAATGTTAGTGCCCTGGCGAGGTCTGAAGATGACTCTTCTCCTTCCCACAGATCGAGGCAGATCTGGGTTACCCCGGAGGAAAAGCGCGCATCATCCACAAGGAATCTGACATCATCACGGCCTTCGCCATCAACAAGGTGCAGGGCGGAGGGAGGGAGAGCAGCGCTGGCATTTTCACATCAACCAGTTTTCTGCTTTTAGCTCGGCGGAGTGGGTGAAGTCTTAACCAATCCCGCTTTGCGTTCGCAGGCCAATCGGAACTGTTTAGTAATCGCCTCCACCCACGACATCCAGGAGCTGGACGTGTCCTCCATCCTGGCCACTCAGATATTGACGTGGATTGATGACGAGGCGGAGGCAGAGGTGAAAGGGTAAGCCAGGTCGACGGTTTCATCCACTTCTATAGAGCCTCTTTTTAATTTTGGCTCATGCCTGTAAAACAGGGTGGGTCGGGGGGTGGTCTGTTTGGTAAAACTGCCCAGGCCAAGGGAATGTGTAATGCACAGTGTGGGTGGCGCAGTGAGAAGCCTCACAACAGGAACTCAAGACGCCGGTTCAAGTCTTCCCTTCATGAGCATTAATCATGTTCTTAAACAAGATGCACACTGTACACGTCTCAAGAGGAGCTACGAGATGGTGCCCGTCCCTTTCACGGTAACGGTTTAACAGCCCCAGTGTTAGCCAGCTGTGAAACGAGATCCTAAGAGAGAGCCTTAGGGTGGCCAATTTATATCTATTATGGACTGGATTGATCCGGCGAGTCTATGAATAGGAAAGGGTCTACTCTACATGTTTGTGGCTTGTTTTGGTTTCTCCCTGATGTGGTTTTATGGATATGTAGTGCTGATATATAGTTGCTAGAGTCAGAATAGCTGCACCCGGAAGGAGGTGTCCTGTGATAATCCATCCCATCCAGTCTGAATATCCTCACACGGTTCCTGCAGATGGTGCGGTAGGGGTGGAGGTGGAGGGACACCAGGTCTTCTGGACATGTGACAACAAACCGTTCATCTCGGTGCTGACCACGGTGCCTCCACACACGGATTCGTTGGGCGTCTCCACCGAGACTAAAGCGGGACTCGTCACTGAAGATGACCCGCTGCCATTCTGAGTCACTCCATCACAGTCTGGCACGACACCACTGCAGTCTTTGGTGACGGTGACGTGGTGTTAAGGACGGTCGTGGTAACGGTCTGTGTGCATGTAGACCTGCGTGGTGCAGGCGTCTGCCAACGGTGCAGCACTAACAGGATGACTCATGGAGGACACCACGGCTCGCTGAATGTCACTTGTGTGAAACCTGAATTCTCATGTCTCATGATGTCAAACCTACCCACCAAGTTTCATCCTGTCCACTGGTTCCCTCTGGGTGCAGCTATTTGTGCATGTCTGGATCCCATAAAAGTTCAATACTTAGCTTCATGGACTTTAATATATATGCATTGTGTCTTCTGATGTATTTCAGAGGCGATGACTTCCTGGTGGTCCACGCCCGGGACGACTTCAGTACTTCGCATGGCACCACGCCCTACACTCACAGCAGCCCTGGTACTCCCATTAATATGCCATGGCTGGGCAGCCTGCAGACAGGCAGAGGAGCTGCCATGGTGAGCGTTCCACAATGGTTCCCGTCTTTGAACCTCTGTCTCTATTGCCTGCTCATTCTCTTCTGCCTGCAAGTGGGACTCGTTCTAATTCGGCGGTTTTTGTATGATAATGCAGTTTGCCATGCAGTGTGCCTTATGGGTTGTCACGGTTTCGCATTCATATTAATGCCTTTGTCTCTAAAACCTTCTCCGATGCGTCAAATGGGGTCTGATTTCATAAACCTTGTCTCCTTAAGCTATGGTTTCCTTTTGAAACTAACATCGTCCTTTGCCCTCTTATGCAGCTAATCAAACGGAACATTAACAACGTGAGGAGGATGACGTCCCACCCTACCCTTCCGTACTGTAAGTGACACCCGGCCTTTCTTGCTGTAATAGGATGAGAGCGAACCCCGCCAATGAGTTCCCCTCATGTGCCATGTATGGGCTAATCTTTTTCCAGTGTGAAAGACAAATCCGCTTAAATAGTCTCATTATCCCCCGTGTGCGCACATTCTGGGTTCTGGGATTTTGGGATGAAAATGCATAGACTGCTCAATAGCCAGTATTCTTCAGTGCGGTGGCTGGGACAGTGATGGCCGGATCTTGTCTTTGACTGCAGACCTAACCGGAGCTCAGGACGGCAGCGTGAGGATGTTCGAGTGGGGCCACTCGCAGCAGATCATCTGCTTCAGGAGCCCTGGCAACTCCAGGGTTACTAGGATTAGATTCAACTATCAAGGGAATAAGGTGAGAGAACAGGAAAATGTGAGGAAACGTCGTCTCTGCATCCGTCTGTCAGCCCCCACACACACAGGTGCGGTTATTAGGACTCCTGGTCCACAGCCCGCAGGCCTCAGTTGCTCCACTTCATGACGCAAGTTCAGAAAGCTCAGATATAGACAATATTTATTGAGCTGCACATACAGAAGTAGTGTCTCTCAGTGTGGCTTCAGGCGGCCATGTTTGCTAGCGCAACATCCCAGATGTCTCGGCATGGAGTTGCAGAAGTTCCTGATTGCAGATTGTTACGACGTCTGCCCTTAACACCACGTCACCCTCACCAAAGACTGCAGTGGTGTCGTACCAGACTGTCATGGAGTGACTCAGAATGGCAGCGGGTCATCTTCAGTGACGAGTCACGCTTTAGCTTTGGTGGAGACGACCGGCGAGTCCGTGTGTGGAGGCACCGTGGTCAGCGCCGAGATGAACAGTTTGTTGTCACACGTCCAGAAGGCCTGGTGGCCACTCCACCTCCACCCCTACCGCACCATCTGCAGGAACTGTGTGAGGATGTTTAAGCTGCATGGGATGGATTATCATAGGACTCCATTAGGAACCTCTACAGCTCCATACCGAGACGTCTGGTGTGTTGGGTTAGCGAACACGGCGGCCCGACGCCATACTGAGAGACAGACTTCTGTATGTGTAGCTCAATAAATATTGATCATATCAGTCTAAATGTATCATCAGTTATTGATCCTGGTCACCTTTATCCTCCTTCCCAACAGCACCGCACTCCCACACCTCCTTCTGGGTGCAGCTATTTTTTGATAATGAGTGTATATATATATTCTGTGTTATCTGTGTAGTATCTACATATTCAGGGTATTTGTTTTGCTGTCATTATGAGTAGTAATTATTTTATTTTTATTTTATAATTTTTTTAATTTTATTTTTCTGGTTTTCATAGTTTGGTATTGTTGATGCTGATGGAGCGCTTAGTCTCTGGCAGACACATACTTCTGGGAACACGTCGAAACCATACCTGGTGAACCGAATTCCATTATTTCTACAATAACACTTCTAGATTCAAGATTTTTTTTTTATTTGTATTTATAACATGCTCCTATGTTCCTCTCCAGACTCTGCAGTGCCATAATAAAACCGCCCATGACTTTGTGTTTGTGGGCTCCTCCTCTCTCATTGCCACCGCAGGCCTTTCCACGGATAACAGGTACACCTTGCATGACAGGCACTGCAGCTGTTCACCCACAGGGCCTATGATCACACCTTTACCCTGTTGTTTCTTTCACCCACTGACTGACCAGCTGAAAAGACACTTCCACACCTACTTCCTACTTCTCCATCCAGCACAGCAGCAGAGAGCAGACTGTTTTCTTCTCTCTCCACAGAAACGTGTGTTTGTGGGATACTCTGGTGGCTCCGACCAACAGCTTGGTTCACGGTGAGTTAACGTGAGCGCGGCTCCTTCGTTATACAAACAGCACGCACCCTCAGTTGCGCTAGCACGCCGAGTCCCATCTGTCTAAATAAATCAAACTCAGAAACCTCACCCACTACGTCTGCCTGATTACAGGCTTCAGCTGCCACGAGTCTGGCGCCACCGTGCTGGCTTTAGCTCCCAAGCAGCAGCTTCTGATCAGCGGCGGGAGGAAGGGCTGGATCAGCGTGCTGGATCTCACCCAGAGGCTCCAGCGCCAGAGCTTCCAGGCCCACGACTCGCCCGTCAAAGCTCTGGCCGTGGACGCCACCGAAGGCTGCTTTATCAGCGGCTCAGCCGAAGGCAACATCAAGGTAGGAGGGAAAGCTTTAAGGCTGGCTGTAGCACGGATGGGTTAAGGATGATTGATTAGGGATGGGTACTGTCGGAGGTGTCACTGGAGGTTTGTGGATAGGGGGGCTAAGCCTGTTTTAGGGGGGTCTCGGTTTTGTTTAATACCCACAGAATGTTTGTTTATCATTTTAGAGTAACAACAACTAAAGGAAGTGTTACAAAACAGGCCATTTGGTCAAACAGTAGTTTCATAAGAGGGATGTGCTAGATTGAGCTAGTGGTGTACAGTAAGGGGGCGCTAAAGCCTCTCTACACTCTGTAGTTGTACACTAGATTTTTGGTCCTATCCATCTAGGGCTGTATTGGCATGAACCCGGTGACATCATACCTATCATAATAGAGGGATTCTGATTCGATGACCCAGTATGATCCAAATGATGCATTGCGATTTTAACTTAATTCTGATTTTAGGAAAAATATCATGATATGAAAAATGCACCAACATATGCATAGGTGTGCTAATGCTAACGTTAGCCATGAGATTCCGAGCTGGTTGTTAATGTCAGGGTGGAAAAGCTCAGGGGCTGAAACTGGATTACAACACTGCTCTCTAAACTGTTCACAAAATGAACCACCCTCTGCCAGGAATATCTGCATATAATCGAATCAGTTTAAAATCAAAACTGTAAATATAAACCCATATATTATTACACGCCTGTATTGCACCGGCTGATATAAATGGACTTTGGGTTTAATTTGGATAATTTAGTTATGAAAGCCCATTTCCGCCACTCAAGGAAAAACACCATACAGTATCTCATCATTATGACTTACTATTTTATGACTTAGCATCTTATAATTGACTTGCTATCTCATAATTATGACTTATTGTCTCATAATTATGACTTAATTTCTCATGACTTACTATCTCAATTATGAATTTCTCATTTACTTAATTTTTATGACTTACTCCCATAATTCAGTGTAATTATGGCTTACTATCTTATGACTTAGCTTCTTAAAACTGACTTATTGTCTCTAAATTGACTTAGCATCTCATAATTATGACTTACTCTCTCATAATTATGACTTTCCCATTATTTATTTAATTTCATGATTTACTATCTCAATTATTACTTTTGGAATTGTGTAATTATCGCTTACTATCTTATTATGACTTAGCATCTTAAAATTGACTTGCTATCTCATAATTATGACTTAATTTCTCATGACTTACTGTCTCAATTAGGACTCTCATTATTTACTTAATTTTTCATGACTGACTCTCAAGTGTAATTATGGCTTGCTATCTTATGACTTAGCTTCTCAAAACTGACTATCTCATAATTGACTTCGCATCTCAATTATGACTTAATTTCTCATGACTTACTCTCTCAATTATGACTTTCCCATTATTTATTTAATTTCATGATTTACTATCTCAGTTATTACTTTTGGAATTGTGTAATTATGGCTTACTATCGTATTATGAATTAGCGTCTTAAAATTGACTTACTATCTCATAATTATGACTTAATTTCTCATCACTTACTCTCTCATAATTGTCTTACAGTATGGCCCTTTTTTTTTTTTTTTTAATCTGGTGGAAATGGGCTTCCATACCAAGGACACTGACGCATGTTGGTTGAGCCACGCTTTTGCTTGTCCACTGAACAGGTATGGAGCATGTCCACCCAGATCCTGCTGCACACCTTCCCCAACGAGCACGTCCGGCAGTCGCTCTTCCGGAACCTGGGCACGGGCGTCATGCAAATCGAGACCGCTCCAGGCAATCACGTCTTCTCCTGCGGGGCTGACGGCACCATGAAGATGAGGGTCCTCCCCGACTGCTTCAGTATGTACAGCAACAATGTGAAGAACGACGTCAGGTTCATCATGTAGCACATTCTCAAGCATGGAGCCACTTTTGCACATGGTAAGACGAGCAATACGAAGCACTGGGCTTCGCGGGAGGGCGGGGCTTGGGGGAGGTTGTGGGGATTTGAAGACTCGATCGAGCTCAACTCTTGGAACACTGACCATTGACTGTTTCGGGAACTCTGAAAGACGGAGTAATACAGGAATTAAATTATTACCATAACGAAGAACTACTTCTCGTGTGTCCCTTGAATCAGGATCCAGGCTAGAATCCACGACACTTAAGAAGCACATTATATAGGAAACATTCCCTCCCCTATTATTTATATATATGCCATGGCTATATATATTTATCATGTTGGAAATGAAATCACACTCAACCATGTATAACAGAGGTAAGCCTTAATAATCACTATTGCTAAGCAGTGTTGTGGTTTAGACTAAATTAGTGCTAAGTGTCCTTATATTTATACCTAGAACACATCAGACCTGGACCTCGCCGACGCCAGAGACTTGCTGGTTCAGGTGGGGTTTGTGAACTCATCTGCATTCTGTGGCTTTAAACTGTGTGACCCTTCCTCCGCTGACCTGTGTACTGGTTTCTGTCTGTGTCCCCAGTAACGATATGAGCAAAGTGTTGTGTGTTATTAAGAAGAAACAGTATTTATTTAGCCATGGCTTCGTCAGATCTGTGCCCATCCTGAGCATGTACAGTCCCTCTGTATTTCCACATAGGCAATCATAGGCCAAGTGCGGCTCCTGGACGTCGAGCTGGTTTTCCCTGCCCACAGACCCTTACTTAAACCAAGTGAAGTCTTCTCAACTAGCCGGAAGCTCGACTAACGGGCTGGGAGCGGGGAAAACGCCACAGCTCGCAGGGCAGGGCTGCCCAAGGACCAACACTGCTGTCGTGGGAAGGTTGGCGTTGGTTTCGAAGCACTTTGTTTGGGTAGAGTTAAGCCACAGAAGTAATCTCTTCATTTTCCTGCGGTGCGTTGGTGAACGAAGCTGGAAGCATCATTCCATTATCCATTTCTAATAAATGCTGTTGCCTCGAGTTTATTTTGCTTTGCGGATTTTGCTCTGCCGGCGTCTGGCTGACAGCTAGCGTAGTGTCTCTAGACTTGCCTGGCGAGGTGTTCTTCAATCCCAGTCTTGGAGACGTACAGTGCTGCACAGGTTGTTCTCCCGGATTCAACACCTCCTCTAATTACCAAGCCCCTCGCGAGTTCAGCCGAGTTGGTTTGAGCGGGACGAGAACGGTGCCGCGCTCCGGCTCTCCAGAACTGGGAATGAGCATGCTGTGCTAACGGAAGTGAGTGGGCCGCTTTAGACTAAGGCTACCTTTATAACGGGTTGGTTATCAGTTAGGCCATATACACTTTACAAAGTGTTAATAATCTGTTATAACACATTAATAATATAATGTTATTATATGTTATATAATAAAAAGGCCAAACATGAGCTCCTCCATACGATGTATATGGATCTGTATTAAAGCTGGTCATGTGGACTGATGGAAATGATGATGAAGTACGATCAGTAAACATCAAAATCTGAGCTTCAACGGTATAACAGTATGTGTGTTGACTGTTGTCTGTCTTATTCATGTGTTATAACAGCTTATTAATGATTTTAAAGTGCTGGACCAATTAATAACCAGTAGTTGCTCTTTTTAAACCATTCATAAACTCTTTATAAAGGTCGCCTTGTTCTAAAGTGGTACCGGAGTGAGTAATGTCCTGTCTGTGTCAAGCTGCCAAAGTCTAAGGCTTATCACTTCTATGCCTTCAGCTCATCATTTCACAACTTCGTTCTTAGAAGTGAAGGTAACGGGTGAAGAAGTAGTTCCGACTGATCGTCAGCCTAATGGTTTATGAGGACTGATCGGTCAGGCTTTGCACAAGAATCGCAACTTAACGGCTGTAAAAATGTACATTAGCTTTCTTTTGGGTGGGAAGCGCCGGAGGAGACGAGCGGGATAAATTATTTTACTGCCTATGTAATATAGAAATCAAGAGTACGTTGACTGAGTGTCTGATTAACTGCAGTACACACACAACCCTGCTGTCCGTTTTGTTTAACACAAGCCGTATTTATCGCTATCCCCCGCGGCTCCTTCACACGACTCGTTTGGACTAGTCTTTAGACATGCCTCCAGGGTACCTCCCATCTCCGCCAGCCGCCCCCACCCCTTCTTCTTTTTAGCTAGCACCATGAGATTGACCCCATGCACAAACTCAGCACACTGGTGTCATTCGTGTTCATTTTAGACTCTGACAGTAGGAACATTTATCAGACGTAGGATCCTTTTTTTAATGTAAGTGATGACAAACTAGAAGACATCTGCCATTTCCTTAACAAGCTGGGAATTAAGAATCAACTGTAGTTGTAACGTGTAGCTTCTCAAGCTTTCTCTCTCGTAATCTCTGAAATGTGAATATACACAAATAAATCTAATTTTATAAAGATTATTGTAAATTGGACTATGTAATATACATCTAATGTAATGGTATAATAAATCAACTTGATGCAACCTTTATAATAACCGTGTGGATAGTTTTCTTTCCCTTCTTCCGCGCATCGTGAGCAAGCTCTCCACAGAACCTGTTTAGTTCAGCAAAAACCATATGCTTTAGCTTTATTACAAATTACCAGCATATTAAACATACGCAGCGCTTTTAATTACATGGAGATGAGTAAGGTCACGGTAAGTACTAGCAGTGTCCTTCTGCTAGAATGAATCCTATGTATGGATGATTTTTTAAAAAGGCATGTTGTCAACATTAGGCATCTCCTCAAATCAACTGCTTCCAATACCAAGGAATGAACATTCATAAATGCAAGACCTGCTGCCAACCGTGAAGCCACTGGTAGCACTACACGTTAAATGTTGACTAACTAACACAGAGTAAAGCATTAACACTGGTAGGTAATGTTAAGTACACATGGAACAACTCTCATGTGTTTACCCAACACGTTAAACTTACAATCCTTGGCAATGTATTACTGTGTTAGTTGGTCAACGCACTGAACGTACAGCGTTGCCAAGCCCTTCATGTGTACAGCTGAGAGCAAGAGAAATCACCTGATTACCGGACTGGGCACCAGTTAAGGCTAAAATCGGCCCAGATTAGATCTTGGATTTTCGTTACATCCTCCTTCAACATTCACTTTAACCAGCTTTGATTTAATCGTAGTTCTGAAAGAAGGAATCACGGTCATGTACAAACCTACTTGAGAGTCATAGAAGTGTGTTCTCCAATTATAAGCTCACCGGACAATAGTCCCCTGTGACTGAAACCTACCTACTGGTATGTAGTACCTCCACCCGTACCAACAACAGCTGTGACTGGATTTGGCCTGGATGTGGGCCACATTAATGTTCAGACACTCTTACATCAAAGACTTGCACAGGTGGGGCAGATTTGGAGCAGTTCAGGCACAACTGCTGGTAGACCCGTATGACCGTACGCTTCCATACACCTGCAGATTCAGCTACTTCCTCACACTATGGTCTTTGGCCACGCCCACATGCTCAGTCACTCCTTTTAGCCAATCATTAACATCTGCTCTGGAGTGTTTTCCACACATGGAACGAGACATTCCCTGCACCGTAGCACCTCTTCCCAAACCCCTCACTCACACCCCACACGTATTTATAGCCTGTGCATCTGCAGGAGCCTGAAGTTACTACCACCTTCAACACACAAGGTGACTTTCTTTTTTTTTTTGGTCCGGTGAGCTTCTATATTATTCTTTTTAGCGTTAGTGTTTTTGTAGAAATGTATAATCTCATTCCTAAGTTAGATTTCAGATCTCATTGCACACGGTGATCCTAGAAATTACTATCAGTGACAGACCCTCAGTAAAAGTGAGGGTGTCAGGAAGCCTGCATTTGCATCGCTCTTGGGCATTGGATGGTTGGAGGCTCACAGCTTGGCATAATCCTTCAGTATCATCTCCAGCTTCTGGCTCATCATGATATTCCCTCTGACCTTCAGTTTGCCAGCGAAGAACGCCTATGGGGAAACAAACAAATAAACAAACCCCCATTGATCTCTGAGCAGCAGGATCAGTGCACTAGATGAATTATGACATTTGCACGTCTGGGTGAATCAAACTGTATTTCACGCTGGCCGTGTAACTGGGCCGGGATCAAAACAAAAGCTGGACCGCCGGTACCTTCTGAGGGTTCAGCTTTCCCATCACCACCTCCATGAAGTCCTCATCGGCTACAGTGAAAGTCACGTCAGCCTTGCCGGCGTAAGGACCCTGGTGGAGGGCACCGTTTCCCGTCTTCAGATCTATGGCTGTATATATAGACATACTGTCAGTATCCATGTTATGGATAAACATAGAGAAGCTCATCACCATGGCAATCAGGTAAGGTACAATAGACCATTCTTCCTCTCAGATAGAGCTGATGGAAGTGGCCTAGCTGCTTTCATGCATTCTCTCAGAGAGTTAAGAGTTTACCCTGGGGAGCCACAGCAACTCCTAACTATACAAGTGATCCAGCCCATTGAGTTTTATAGGCCTGATAACATTTAAACATACTCCACTGTGCTGCTATCTTTCCTCCTTTGACGATTTCCCATCCAAAAATGCCATTAACTTTCTTCACAAGTTCAGCGCCCTGGTCTTTGATCCGTCGGCCAATCTCCGCGAACACTAAATCGCTCTGAAGGGCCCCGGCCTATCAGGAAAGTGAGAACGGCGATTATATAATCATCATCTTTTTTTAATCTCTACAGACACAATGATTTGTACCGTTCCTTTTTTTTTTTCCCCCTTTGATCATTTACATCTTCATGAAACATCACATTTGATATTAAAGGAGAAACGGGTTCTTTTACCTCCGCTGGCGCCGCGTTCACTGCAGCACCTGGAGCTGCATGTAAATCTATATATGCCCCAGACAGCACCACAGCGCCAGTCTCCTTGACCTAGACAGCCAGAGCAGATCAGTAAATGATTTTGACAGCAGGAATAGCACGTATGATGAAATAAGAACAGTGTTCCCAGAAAGCTTGTTGGAGCACCTTCAGGGAGCACACGGCTCAGAAGAGAAACGAAGCTTTAGGCTCAACACCGCGTTACTAATCCCAAGGCGGCTCACACAGGAACTACTATGAGATGTTCAATAACTGCTAAGAAACCTATGTACAGCTCTGGAAATAAATCAGAGACCACTCCAGTGTATTCTTAAATCAGCATCTCCACATGTACAGCAGGTTCTTAGTGAGGAACCGAAGGTTGGGTTCTAGCTTTACTGGCAGATACAGTGAGCGTCTGGTTCATAAGAACAAGGTCCAGCAGCCAACACACAGGACAACACAGCTACAGACTGGCAGAGGGCCAAACCCCCTCTCTACTGACCGTGATGAGCACCACCTCATTCCAATGTCCCTTACCCACCGTAAGATGACCTCGAGTGACCTACAGAGAGACTGGCGAGCGGTGGCTGGGGTGAAACGCACAGCGAGCATGGTTCTAAAAACAGGCTTCTGGAGGTCATTAGTGATTTTCTAAATACACAGATCTAATACAATATCTGATCTGGAGTTTGGGAGACATGCTTCCAGTAGTGTTCCAGAGAACTTCTGGTCCAACACAAACCCAGAAGCTGGACAACTAGAGACACTGATCAGTTTCAGGTGGTCTCTGAATTTTTTCCAGAGCTGTTTCTGTATGAGCCTAGACCCAGAGGATTTATAAAGACGGAATCGAACAAAGATGGAGGATCGTTTAGGATCCTTTTGTGGTTGAAGCAGATACAGAAAATGTAAACAAGCACTTCAGGTTCTCACTTTACACAGCAGGTGAATTCTGTTCCCCTCCTTCCACATCTCTGTCCTAAGACACTGTCCTGGTAGCACGGGTTTCACAAATCGCACCTATCCAAAAAAAGAGCAAGCAGGAGTTAAACACACTTCCAGGTCAATACCTAAATCCAAAAACTAAACCTCCACCATGTACACCATCAGATAAACAGCTGCACCCAGAAGGAATCAAATGGCAGCAATGAAACGTGGTGGGTAGGTTCGACATCGTGAGACATGCAAATGATTTAAGCTTCAGGCTCAGCCACATGACTGACTATATATGGTTGTCCTGTTGCATATCCATGGTGTGTAATTTCATACGTCGTCAGATCATCACCTCAGGTCTTCTTTACGTTCACCTTGACAGCCCAACGTTTTATTTATGAGGTCCTGGAACCAGTGGCCCTACCTTTTCCAAACACACACTTCGGCACTCCATTCCAACAGGACAACGCTCGTCTTGCAATGGACTGGCATGTTTTTTAACGAATGGGTTTACGGTGTTCTTCAGTGCGGCCTTAACACACACATGTTACAGTATACAGCAGTGCTGAACGCGCAGTGTGTAGGCCTTACCTTAATGGACTTGAATCTGGAAACATCGTTGCCAGCATACTGCTTCAGGACATGGCGGGCAGCAAATCCGAAAGAGCAGAGTCCATGCAGAATTGGAGCTTTGAAGCCTAAACAAACCAGACTGCTCTTTACTCTGACTGCATCGTCCACCACACAGCTTTCATAGTGCAAAACTTCATCACTGTGGCTGGAACCAGAATATCAACCCAACAGGGATGGCTCACCTCCCATTGCTGCGAAGCTCGGATCTATGTGAAGCGGGTTCCAGTCACCGCTTAACCTGTACAGAGCAGCCTGGAATGCAGAAGTACAGAATTCGTTTTGTTACTGGTTATTTACTGCTCAGTGTCACAGCAAAGCAGGAAACATGTTTAACAGAAAACAGGCATCAGGTAACATCGAATCTATCAGGGAAAGTCGAAGGGAAATTGGAGGAAAACCACAGGAAGTCCACTAGAACGAGTCTGTAAAGACACTCAAGCTACACAAAAATCCACAGGTGATTCTGTACATCCTCCTGCCACAGTGGGAGGACAACTCAACACTAAGGGTCTTAAAAGAAGAACAAAGTTACACAAGAACATCTGAGGGAGCTTTATGGACTGATGTCTAAATTAATAATCAGAACTAGAAAAGTGCATTTCCTGAAGAAACTGCAGAGTGACTGCGTAGCCGGTTGTTTGGGTGCCTAAAACTGAATGGGAGTCTATGTGAGGTTCATGGGGCGAGTAAACCACACACACATCTGCGTGCGGGTCAGTATGTCTGTGGATTAGAGTTTGAGTACATGCAGTTTGGTGGCTCTAGGGTAAAGGAAACTATAGGGTTTAAATGGAGGTCAAGATGAGTAGGAAGAACAAGTGGTGGAAGGGAGAGGGGTAGGGAGGGGGTGCTGGTCAGACCCAGAACACTGAATCTGTGCTCGGGGGTCTACCCTGAGACAATGTCTGTCTAAGTCTGTCAGTCAAGAAGAATCACAGTAGACAGGAGTGCACTTTACCATCCCAAACCCCCCCCCCCCAAAAAATTCAACTACTTCAATGAAGTTTTGTGTGTGTGTGTGTGGTTAAGTGACAACACACGCACACCCCCCATTTCTGATCAGACTAAACATCCCGGAGTTGGAGCAGAGTCAATATCTCAAAAACAGAAGGCTGAGTTGCAACTGCTACGTCTAAAATTACAAGGTGCAGAAAAAACGTAATCCCTCCAGCTCCTTGGAAACAAAAACTGAAAGTATTAATAATAATAATTTTATGTGAAATCTCGTTTCTGTTCTTCTGATGTTGGAAAATGAATAGATTGTCACTTAATCACAGTGTAAACTGGAAACACAACTGGAACTAGAATCAAAGGGTGGTCTCTGACTTCTGCATTGTACTGTACGTGTCTATTAACTGACCAGAACACTGTCTCCCTTGACACTGTGTGAACCACACCACAGCAGCCCGCCAGATTTCTTATGATCCCACGTTAAAGGTCGGGAGTATTTCTTTTTCTCCCACAACAAATTAAAGTTTTACCAATTTTGTTTTTTGTCTGACAGCAGAAAAAAAAAAAACCTGCCTCTGTCGATCTGTATTTGCAATCAGCTCATTTCATCCTGCATGCAAATACCAAATGCATGCTTCCACCACCCACTATTCACACTTCAGAAGATGTCACTCCCAACATCATTTCTACCACTGCACACGCAATCCTAAGAGAGCTTCAGACAGCCAAGTGTGACCCACATCCTCCTATGTGGATCATGTTTTTATCACTCCCCCCAGCAATGATCTTTTTTAGTGAGTTGGCACCGCATCCCACCGTCATCACCGAACTCTTACCTGATCTCTAGAGGTTTCATCCTCCACCACTGCGTCTGGTGCTCTGTTTGGAGCTGGAGCTGTAAGCTGGGGGAGATGAACAACAGCGTGATAAATAATTATATGAAGAAAGTAATTTAAAAACGACCTAACTGATTAATAACTTGGATGCTAACGTCATTTGCAAAGCTGGAATATAGAATGTTTATTACCACAGCTTTTTCAGATGACCTCTTCCCCCCGAAACCTCCAGCGCCGACGATGAACACAGAGAACTGATTGTAGCATACCAGCTCTTGGTTGCTGTACGTGTGAACTGCAGGAAACAAAAGAATCTCAGACTGTCTGTATTATCAGTTTCACAGGGCAGTAATGTGTTGTGTTGGTGTACAGTAACTCAGTAAGTGTAATTCGTACAAAAATGGCTGCACCTAGAAGGAGGTGTGGGAGTGCGGTGCTGTTGGGAAGGAGGATAAAGGTGACCAGGATCAATAACTGGTGATAAATTTAGACTGATATGATCAATATTTATTGAGCTACACATACAGAAGTCTGTCTCTCAGTATGGCGTCGGGCCGCCGTGTTTGCTAACCCAACACACCAGACGTCTCGGTATGGAGCTGTAGAGGTTCCTAATGGTGTCCTGTGATAATCCATCCCATGCAGCTTGAACATCCTCACACAGTTCCTGCAGATGGTGCGGTAGGGGTGGAGGTGGAGGGACACCAGGCCTTATAGACGTATGATAATCATGGTGCTGACCACGGTCCCTCCACACACTGATTCGTTGGTCGTCTCCACCAAGACTAAAGCGGGACTCGTCACTGAAGATGACCCGCTGCCATTCTGAGTCACTCCATGACAGTCTGGCCCGACACCACTGCAGTCTTTGGTGACGGTGACGTGGTGTTAAGGACAGTCGTGGTAACGGTCTGTGTGCATGTAGTCCTGCGTGGTGCAGCCGTCTGCCAATGGTGCTGCCACTAACAGGATGAGGATGGAGGGAACCACTGCTTGTTGAATGTCCTCAGTTGTAGCTGCTGTTTCACTCCTATCGGTTGATTCCTTCTGGGTGCATTCTGAGTGTATATGATGAGTGTACATTCATAGACAAATACATTAGTACTTTTATTCAAGATTTGAAGGGAGGAGCTTCTATTTTTACTGGAAGAATATGTTTAATTCAGCCACATGGTTTGTATTCCTCACCCACAGCTGCAGTCAGGGGTGACTTTTCCTATACTACTATACCATTACTGGTATAGCTCTTACAGGCAGGCAGCCTCAAACGAGTAATGTATGTGCATGAACCGCATAGAGCTCCTCTCAAATAGGAGAAAAAAAATAAAAGGGCTTCACCATCCAAGAGTATGACTGCACCAGATCCCTTGTCGAGAATATCTGCCACCGTTGCCTTTGAAGTCAGTGTTCCTAGAAAGCAGACGTTGGTTATAGAGCCAGTTAAAAGCAACAACTACTGATTAGAAATGCCTTGAGGAAAGCAGGCTTACCTGAGGTGGGCAGAGGTTTGTACAACTCCAAGTAATGCTCTCCATGCAAAAGCTGCAGAGGGAAACAAAGGGAAGGCAGCGTTAGAGTCTAAGATTATTCCACTGCATTATTTACTCCCTTCGCAGTATATACAGCCATGATGCGTATAAATGATTAAACTGGTATAGATGTAAACGGCTTATAAATTCAGGTCATAGTGAATCAGAAACACACATTTCCATTTTGCCAAGGTAGCCAAGGAATTCATTTTGATAGAAGATGAAAATATTTGATGAATGAAGCATCAGACATTGTTAGAGTTTAAATTCAGCATGCTACGGAGCCCACAGCCAAAGCAATAACACTGTCCCTATACTTATGCATCTCCCGGTAGCCGCAGCAGGGAAGCAAGAATGATGAAATAATCCATTGGAGTCGCTCTGCGCTCATCAGTTCAAGCAAAAGCTTTAATGAGATACATGGCAGCTGCATGCATATTACAAATCACACAGCTGGAAAGCACTCAGCGAGGTTTCTCCTGCTCACCCTGGTAAAGTCGAAACTGAGCCCTGGAACAGAGCCGAGACCTCCGTCCATCATAGAGGCCTGGGCTGGGATCACACCAAAGGTGGGCAGGCAGCTGAAGTCCTCATGGCCTTCGTAGAGGAACTTGAGGTGATCCGGTTCCTTGGAGGACATGCCCACTCCCAGAGCATAAAGGATGCATTGAATGTGGGTGTAGCTGAAGGTCATTTGTGGAAGCGTTTTCCCTATAGCCTCGGCCTGCAAGGAAATACAAGGATGGATGTCAACATTTTAGGCATTCAAAAGCATGAATAATGTAAACGACCTTAGGCTCACGGACTGTTCAGACTCGAGTCAATAGTCTAAGAAGGTCTTTTTTGTGGAGTAAATACGTGCGAGTAATGGGAAAACCACCACACAGCGTGGAGAAAACGGCTAAGAAGTGCAAAACAAACTAACGTTAAAAAAACCAAAAAAAAAAAAAAACACTATTTTACAAGAATGAAGAATTAGAATAGAATAAGCATAGAATTCTGACAAAGAGGTAGGAGTGGGCGGGTCTAACACACAGGAAGTGCTTGTTCCTTCTCAATAAAACTGTTTCTTAGAAAGAACAGGTAATGTCTAAACCACTTGGAGTTGGAAATGTCAATAAAAGTAAAAGGGCTGTAACACTAGCCAGTGGTTCATAATATATATCGTCGGTGTCCAATGAAAAACATGTATCTCCACTTTTGTCCATTTTGACTTTTATGCATCATTTGAAAACAGCAGCTGCCGTTTACACTGTGTGAGACTTGGATGATGATAAGACCCACAAAAATGTCCCAAAAGTGCTCGGAAAGACGTCTGGTTCCATTTACTTACCTTAAAATTGAATGAGGTTTTTGGCCTCACCTGTAAAGTTGCCATTTTGGAGATACCTGTTTCTCTTTGGACAGCGACGATATACACTCCAAGTGGTCGCCTGTTCGTCTCTTTCTTCCGTCTGCTCTTTTAAAACTCTATGAAACCTTCCCCAGGGAAAACTGGCTAAAATGCGTGCCACACAAAGGACAGGACATGCTTTACCATGGTCGCCATCCCACTGCTAAACAGTTTGATTGACAAGGGTCCTCAACAAGTACTTCCTGTGTGTGAGACCTACCCCTCCCGTCAGAATCCGCAGTGTGTAAAACTGTTTAGGTACTGGTAAAAGTGTTTCACGTCTTGTAAAATAGTTTTCACTTTTGTAATTCAGCTCTCTGAAATGTTCACCTCTCAGCCCCAATGTTTCTTTACCTCTTCACATGTTCAGTTTTGGCTTCATTACAGCCTCCATTCTTTTCATTAGACTTGCTTTCTTTTCCCCCCCTTAAAAGAATGGAGTCCCACCCTGCGTTCACACTAGCAGGCGACAGGCTGCTTACGTTGCCCAAAATGTTCCTTTTGTGAGTGTGCCGCTCATGTGGTGGCAGGTACGAGGTCCAGGAAAGCTAGCTAGCTTTGAAAGCACACGTTTGTATGGGGCACGGCATGGTGGTGAAGCGGGTAGCACCGTCACCTCACACCAGGAAGGGACTGGGTTTGATTCCCAGCTTGGGGCATCCAGGGTCATTTCTCTGTGGTGTTGGCTCCCCGTATCTGAGTGGGTTTCCCTGGGGTGCTCCAGTTTCCTCCGACAGTTCAAAGACATGCAGTCAGGTGAACTGGAGATGCTAAACTGTCTTTACGTCCAAGTGTGTTTGTCTGTGTGCCTTCCCTGCGATGGATTGGCGGCCTGACCAGACCATTTCCTGACTTCCGGCCACTGAACGCTTGGGATAGGCCTTCACCCAAATGGATAAAGGAGTCTAGAAGATGAGAGTGTGATACTTGTATGGCAACCCAAGTGCCTGCATTCATGGCTAGCTTTATTGGACGGTTAGCATGCTGGCTGTCCCAGCTAGCTATCGGGTGACCTAACTCAGACCAGACACACCACCAAAGTCCACTACTTTCTTCCTACACTTCATTTCTCTTCAAATGCATATGTACAAAGACGAGAGAACAAAGATGGGAACGGAGGAACCAGTGGTTAGGAACTTCTCCATGTTTACCACCACACTTCGGACCCCCATGTCTACGACTAGTCAAAAGAATTTGTTGGAACCAGTTGTTTGCAATGTCGCTTCACCACCTCATAATGCATTTGCATGAAGCTGAGACAATCTCGGCTTAATTGGTCGCTTGTCATTAAATCACGTTTACAACTCGTATACTACCACAGGAAATGACAGGGGCTTGGTCGCTTTGTCGCTGGCTAGTGTGAACACAGGGTTAGTCTTAGATCAGCCTTAAAGCTGCTTACATCTTCTCAGTTCCAAATCTGGGCTCCTCAGTCCGTAAAACCTTACTCCACTCGATTCGCTCCGGTCACTTTAGGCTTTAAGTGTTGTTTACCTAAATGATGGCAGTTCGGGCTAGAAATGAAATGCATCTAGGTCTCTGGCCTTGTGTGTGTGAAGCATTGTGGATTCACAGAAGACTGAAGACAACTCACGGGGTTGATGCCAGATCCTGTTGAGGCCGCAGCACTGGTTGGATTGGCTCCAATCCTGTCCCCAGTGTCCACTTTTGACAGCACCTCCACCAGCGTTTGTAATGACTCTTAATGGCAGAGAGTAAAAGGATGTTATTTAACCCCTCTGTGCTTCTCATCAAGACAAAGAAGGCAAACATGTTCCTCTAATAAGGCACGAACAAAGAGCACTACAAAGCCATGCTAATGAGCCTTCTCCCAACTCTGCCGCCTCCATGCCACAAGCCCTGAGGGCAACTACTGTGAGCAGAAGCAGAGACGAGGATGCTGCTGCCCTCTTTGCTCGTCTTGCCTCTGCCCTTCTTAATCCGTAATCTTTATGACTGTTCTTTATTTTTAAACTTACTGCTGACGGAAATCACTACGTGACTGCACTATGTAGCTATGTAACAGAAACAGTGATTCAGAAACACAGCTAAGCCAAAGGCTCAACCCAGTTCAGTATTTACCTTGTATAGTGGCTGGTTTCGTGGCATTGGTGAAGTCACATATCTGGTCCCAATCATCCCGCACATCCTCGGGAGTCATGTTCCGGTTCTTATGCCGAAGAATTCGACCCATAGTCCTCTCCCACCGCACTTGACCCCAAATAAACCCAAAACCGTTTATTAGGCTTTTATGAGGGCAGTGGTCACCAACCCAGGCCCGGTAGATCTACCTTCCTGCAGTCTTTAGATCCAACCACAATCCGCCACACCTGCTCCAGCCTCTTAGGCGAGGTCGGATGCTTCGATGTGTTAAGTAAGAGGGTGAGTGGGGGAGCAAGTTAGACCCAGGCTGGAATGAAACTATGCAGGAAAGGACTGTAGATCTCCAGGAGGAGGGTTGGTTGGTGGCCACTCCAAAAAGGTAAACCAATAACAACGTAACAAATATACAGGGTGACAAAAACATAACGCACCGAGAAGGAATTGTTGGGGAAACTGAATTGAATACAATTGAACGTTGGCTGTAGCACCATGTGGGGCCGCCTCTACCCTGGATACAAGGTGAGATACCGATGGGCATGGAGGCATACAGGTTCTGTATTACATCCTGCGGCACATATGCCCACAGATGTTGCAACTGGGCCTGTAGGTCCTGCACACAAGTCCGAGCTTGTCCCATAAACGCTCGATTGGCGATAAATCCACTCCACTGTGCAGGCTAAGGAAGTGCTGCAATCTGGTGGAGACATTCCTAGGGAATCTCTTGAAGTGTGTGGACGAGCGTTATCCTGCTGAGAAATGCTAGTTGCAGGCTCACCATTAATGGCAACATGTGGCTGGAGGAGGTCCTGCACATATCGCTGTCCCACGTATCACTACTAGGGGTAGTCATGTGCAAAGAGGCGGAGTGATCTGGGGAGTCCCAGATCATCACACCAGGAGTGGTGTGTCGCTCCACAGCAAAGGCAGGATTGAAGCGCTCACCACGAGGGCTCCATGCTTGAACCTGACTGTCGTCGGATCCCAAACAGAACCCGGATTTGTCGCTAAAGACGATACAGGTCCAGTCCGTAGCGGCCCAGGTGTCTCAGACAATGGCACCCCTGCAAATGAAGGTGATGGCGGCTGTCTGTGAATGGTATGGCACGTAATGGGCACCGTGATTTCCTTCTGCTGTGTCTTAAAATGCTCCAGGCAGTGACAGGGTGTATAATGAGAGTCCCACCAGTGTCCGGATGGCGGACAAAGACACTGTGGGAGCTGCTCGTCTGCAGATCAAACAATTCACTCTACTGGTGGTCTGTCTGGGCTGTCCAGAGCCTGTTCGCCATGCGTAAATTTCCCCACTGTGGGACTAATAAAGGATTATCTTATCTTATGTGTGCGTGCCCTCATGTAACCACCGCACACCTGTCAGCATTTACATATCTGCAACAACCCCACATTTCTATCTGGGTGCGTTATTTTTTATTGTACCTGTGTATATGGTTTCACTTACATTTGCCAATCCAGCCCGCACCAACCTAAGGAGAACAGTGAGAAACGTTTGGAACTGGCAAACCTCCTGCAGTGCAAGACAAGAACAGTCTGAATTAAATTCACCACCACGCACCTCAAACAGACTCCCGTTCTCCTGACACTCCTCATGGCACAGCCAAAGAACAAGAGGGGCCACGTATTCGGCTTTCAGCGACTCCAAGAGATCTGACGAAGGGACAAGCAGCACGTACTGTCACTCACAATTACGAGAACACAACAGCCAACTCAAGGCAACGCACATCACACTGCTTAATACCCAGATTCAAAGTGGTCTATTCAGCCACAGGCAACGAAAGGTTATTTGACACTTAGAACTCGCAGAGCTTTTCTTTCTTCCAAAGAACAGCAAGTGGCAGCTGCCACGGAGAACAAAAAAGAAAAACACAAATCGAATGAAAAACAGAGGAACAGAAAGAAGATGCTGGATCGCTTTCAAAACCTCATCAACCTTTTGTGTCACCGGAACAGACACTAACCACTGGAGAAAGCCGGGATGAACCCCGAACACACAAAGAGCTTTAATACTGATTAAAAGGCTTGAGTCATCTTAGAAAGGTTCGGGAGCAGAGCTCGGGGGACTAAAGGAAATACCTTTCTAACGTGTGGCTTCGGATCACTGTCAAAACTAGGGGGCGCAAAAACACAGGGTGGAAAACGTTTTGAGATTTTACATTTTAGGCATTTAGCTGATGCTCTTATCCAGAGCGACTTACAATGTTATTCGTTTTACAGGTAGGCCAGTGCAGTGTTAGGAGTCTTGCCCAAGGACTCTTATTGGGGTAACTCAGCATTTGCTACCATGACTGGGATTCGAACCCCCGTCTCTCACATGAGAGCTACTACTCATAGTGGTGTTAACCGCTGAGCCACACCAACCATTTTGCATGTGTAAAATCCCACTGGTGAGCGCAAATGTAAAACCTGCAAGTACCGAACAGATTTGCATGTGCATGTTTCATATATCGCACTCATATGGTCTGTTTTTCATTTTTGAATGTTTTTCCTACTGTGGTTTTACTTGTGTGCAAAGTGTTTTACCTGCGGCTGCTCTCTGTGCTCAAGGAGTTTTTTGCACTTGAGGTTTGATGAGGGTGGTTTTAAGAGTTTGGGGGCGGGGACATGGGCCGGTTCTGTCAGCGAATGCTACTGGCTGATGGCACCTGGTATTGTGACTGACCACCCACTACGAAACGTGTTCTCCAAAACAACAAAGATGGCGGATGAAGAGGAACCACGCATTGGTTTATCTAATTTACTGATTTGATTGACAAGCTTAACACTTTTTTACTGTCATGCTTTCCCAAAATGAGAAAAGGAAAAAAGGTATGGACCGTGACATGTCAACAGTAAGTTTGTTATTCGAAACAATGTATAGTTGATTTGTCTGAAAGGATGAAGCAACGATACGTAGTAAGTAACTCGAGTAAGCTAGCTTAGTTAGGGGTAACGTTAAGTACTTAACTCTTAGCGAGGACAGGTTGTTGTTCTGTAGAAGATGTTTCGTAGTGGGCGGCCAGTCACGATGCCAAGTGCCATCACCCAAAAGCATTCGCTGACAGAACCAGCCCATGTGCCCGCCCCCAAACTGTCAAAACCACCATCAAGGCTTGAGCGCAAAAAAGTCTCTTGAGCACAGAGAGCACCCACAGATAACGCACTTGGCGTGTGAGGGTAACTAGCAGGAAAACAGACACCTTGTTTTTCACTGTGTTTTGGCGCCCCCTAGCTTTGACAGTGATCTGACAATCTTTCTATTAGCATGGACGTCACTGGCTGCAGTAGAATCCTGCAACATGTACCACAAAGCGTTCACAAGGGTCTAACCTGGAGGCATGACGGTCTCAGTGAGACGGGAGCCTGCTGTCGGGGCGATGGTATTGCAGTGGATGTTGTACTTCTTGCCTTCAATCGCCAAAGTGTTGGCCAGTCCCAGGAGGCCCAGCTTAGCAGCACTGTAGTTGGCCTGACCAAAGTTGCCATAGATCCCGGCAGCTGATGACGTCATGATGATTCTGGTGCCACAGTACAGACAAAGCAACAACAGAATAACAATCATCAGTATTAATGCCATTTCATTTTAGCAGCTATTTCGACACTACGATATTCTCATGACATACCTCCCAAACTTTTGGTTCTTCATATGGTTCCATGCTGCGCGGGTCACTTGGAAAGAGCCCCTTAGATGCACTCTATGTATGAGGTCTGAAAAGAAGAGAGCACCCATTCCAACAGCGACACTCAGGGCTAATCAGAAGCTGTTATCTTTATTACATTAGGCACATACCCCAATCCAGGTCACTGGTTCTAGCAAAAGATCGATCTCGCAGGATCCTGCAGAGCAATAAGAGTCATAGCCCAAAGGATGAGTGAGGAAACATCTGTATACAAGCAATCAAAATGTGGCTTGTGTAAAAATTAAATTAAAAAATAAACTGAAATATTTAACTTACCCAGCGTTATTCACCAAGATATCTGGAAAGGAAGAGATGATAAAACACAGTTAGTGTAAACTACTTAACTTTAAACTGTTCAGAACATAATCAATCACATCTGTATTTTAAATTACAGATGCACCGAAAACTAAAAAAAAAATTTAACCACAGCATAGATAAAATAGGCTGAACTCCAGATAGTAAGCGGAAGTGGGCCACATCTGGTAAAGACATGGCTCTGCTGGTCCACTGTCTGCAGTGGCAATCTGCTGTGAGCCAAAGTTGGCCAACAACATGCATTTGGCCCACCTGTCCCAATATAGACCTGGCCCACTTCAGGCACAGATACAACAGAGTTGCTACCTTTGGCTGAGGTGTGGTCCTAATCTGGCATTCATGTGACCCACATGGGGTGCCCAAGAATCGTCAACCCATCTGGCCAGATGAAAATGTGGAATGTGGGCCAGAACAATTTTGCTGACTGGGATGTATTTGTATCCTGGTTTTGGTTCTGTTCTGTTATTTACTCTTTCTGAAGTTGCATTTGGCTCTAATGCTTAAAAACTAAATACAAAACTTATTTATTTATTTATTTATTATTTTTGGCATTTTCAGCTAAATAATTCCTGTTGCTAAACATTCGGTGCATCCCATTTAAATCGACAGGTTCAACCTCAAACAGATTTTCCTGTTTCGTTCAATGTAAACAAATGACTAAACTTTTTGTTGATGTGTAAACAGGAATCTATTTGTCCTCCCCTTTAAGTAAACTAACATCAGAACAGCAGACACATGATCTGTGCGCTGAATGGCTAAGAAAGGCTATTCAAAAGAGGTCTTGGTAGCCCATCCAATAGCATCCCACACATTTTTAATCAGGGATAGGTCTGGCAATGGTGCTGACCACAGTGCCTCCACACACCGACTCGTTGGTCGTCTCCACCAAGACTAAAGCGGGACTCGTCACTGAAGATGACCCGCTGCCATTCTGAGTCACTCCATGACAGTCTGGCACGACCCCATGGCAGTCTTTGGTGACGGTGACGTGGTGTTAAGGGCAGTCATCACTGCATTGTACCACCTCTTCTTAATTTAATGGTCACTTACACCCCTTCATCCTCATGCAGCGCCACCTGCAGGAGTCTGAAGTTACTACCACCTTAAACACGGTGTCCGGTGAGCTTACAGTCTTACTGTTTCATGTGATTGGATACGTGTCAAAGCATTGCACTGCTAGTTGTACAGTGTATGACTATGCATGTGACAGATTTGATTTGGTTTGAGTGTAAACTCATTTCGTGATGACGTTTAACCATATACCGTTTACCGAGTGACCCTAATTCGGTTCAGTTCAGAATACCATCCTCTTCCATTTGATTCTATGAGTAACATTAAGTCATATTAGGCTTTTAATACCTCTGGTGGAAACAAGGACTTGTAAGAGACGCATAAATCCTAAAGGGGTAACCTGTTCATAAACAGATACATTAATATCATGAGAAAGAGACAGGTATGCACCTATTCTTCCAAAGGCATCCAAGGCTGTCTGGATGACCTTTTCACCATCCTCTACTGAATCTGTGAAAATAAGACATTCCACACATGCCTATTATTACATCTCCCACCATGTACGCTCATTTGAAAACAAGCAGAGAGTCAAAGAAGTCATTAGCACTCAGCTTCAACAGTGAAAATATTAATGACTTGAGTCTGAGGCTACGAGTACCCACCGTAATTTGCCACGGCTTTGCCACCTTTAGCTTTTATCTCCTGCACCACTTTATCAGCAGCTGCTGAACTCTTCCCACCTCCTTTTATATCTCCCCCAAGGTCGTTCACTGTGTGTAAACCGAGGTTACACAGTCAGACAAATGTCCACAAATTAGGATGAGGCTGAAATAAAACAGGGTGGACAGACTTACCGACGACCGAGGCTCCTCTCTCACCAAAAGCCAGTGCATATTCTCTACCCAGGCCTGAAACGACAACGTCACGGTACATCTTATTATACATACAAGACATTGAGCCAGCTTCGGTGTAAATGGACTTACTGGATGGATCACATGGATCATAGTGAGTGGGGTCTCATTAAAAGATAGCAAACATCAGTTACATGTTAATGTGTCTAAATATACAGAGGACAGATAGTTGCGCTCTGGTCCTGGCTCATTACCCTATTACCTACTAATTTTGCCCTTTGCTCTGCACACGCCATTTATGGCCGTCTCTGTTGCAACTTTGAGGGTCTAACCTGCACAGATACTTGCTCTCGAGTTTAGTCTGATTGCCTGTTTGACTTGAATCCCAGCACCTCCACCACTCTGGATTAAACATTGTCATTATTGCTTGTCGCACTGTGAATGAGGCAAAAGGCACTCTGAAATCCGATTTGAGCACTCCAAACATTCAGACTGCACTTTGCACATCTGTAAAAACCGGGTGGAATCGATTTTCAAACTACCTTCCAATGTAGTCTGGATCCGACTGGCAAAAACAAGATTTTATGTGCATTATTTATTTATTTTTTTCCTTTTCTTTGCCGTCCAGACCTTCGAACATCAGTCTGGTGAGCCAAAAAGCTAGATTTGGGCTGGCAGTCAGAACACAGCTTCAGATACAATCTTTTTTCTGTACCACAGAACATTGGCAAGGACCATGTATCATGATACAGGAGTTATGATACAGTATGTTGCCATATATATTGTGGGAAAGGTGTCATAGTAAAACGCACACCACCATAAGCAAAGGTGTGCTAATGTTAACAGTTAGCAGCCTCACGCCACTTGCACTTCAGTGGAAGAGTCTAATGGCGAAGATAGCAGATTTAAACACAGCCCAAACTGAACCACTGTCTGCTTCAAGTATTTCACTGTTACTATGGGTTTAAAAAAAACGTATACAATGGTTTTGAGAATTATTGTATCACGTAATATCTCAATATCCGGTATTAATGATATATTCCAACACCACTAGTCTTACAGATAGCAAAACCAGCCCAAACCAAGTACCTTCCAAAGCAGGGGTCCCCAATCCTGGTGTCGGAGGTCCATTATACTGGGGAAGGGTTCATATCCAGAACTCCTGACTCTCATGTTCACAAGCTCCTGAAAGCATATCTAGATTAGCTGTATTTGATTGTCGTTGGAGCTAAAGTGTGCACGGCGGTGAAGTTTGATCTCACGGACCAGGATTGAGCACCCCTGTTTCAAAGTGCACTGCTCCTATGAAGGCACATCAGTAGTGGGTTGGTTTCATGCTTGCCTGCTTGCCATAGACACCACTGCAGCACAGTTGCATACCATGGCCTTTCTTCTTATTTCGGCCATAGTGTCCAAAATCAGCCCCCAACTGTCTAGTTTGTGGACCATTAAGTGCCATAGCCGTACAGCGCTCTTCATTAGCCACTGGCGCTACCTGCATCCCCGCTAACGAGCTGTCTACAGTGACAGTTATGCTAGCTAGCCGGCTAGCAAGTTAGCAGCAGCTAGCTCGTAGCAAAGTCCCACATAAAGGCCACTTCGGTGGGTAGGAATTAGCTACCGCAGTCTGGACTCACCTCCGCCAGCTCCTGTGACAACAACCACTTTCCCAGCGAAGGATAAAGCCGGAGACATGGTGAGGACTGCAGGCGGACGGACGGACACAGTCTAGTAGTTATGAGTTTACCTTGACTCTTCACCTAGTGCCTTCTGCGCACGCCACCGTGTCACGTGATCTCAGCAGCCAATCAGAAGCATCTACAGTACAGGCTGTACAATACAGTGTTTACGGACATCAGCCATAACATTAGACCCACCTCCTTGCCTTTACACACACAGTCCATCCTGTGAGCTACACTGACCATACAGGACACTCTGTAGGTGTACAGTTCCAGACTGTAGTCCATCTGTTTCTCTGTATACTGTATTACCCTGTTCTTCAGTTATCAGGACCCCCACAGGACCACCACAGAGCAGGTATGATGTGGGGGGTGGATCATTCTCAGCACTGCAGTGACACTGACGTGGTGGTGGTGTGTTAGTGTGTGTGGTGCTGGTGTGAGTGGATCAGACACAGCAGTGATGCTGGAGTGTTTAGACACTGTGTCCACTCACTGTCCACTCTATTAGACACTCCTACCTTGCTGGTCCACCTTGTAGATGAACGGTCAGAGACGATAGCTCATCGGCTGCTGCACAGTGCAGTGTTGGTCATCCTCCAGTCCTTCATCAGTGGTCACAGGACCCTGCCCACGGGACGCTGCCCACAGGACGCTGTTGTGTTGCAGCACTGCTGTGTCTGATCCGCTCACACCAGCACAACACACACCACCACCACGTCAGTGTCACTGCAGTGCTAAGAATGATCCACCACCCACATAGTACCTGCTCTGTGGTGGTCCTGTGGGGGTCCTGACCATTGAAGAACAGGGTAACAAAGTGTACAAACCTACAAAGTGCTCCTATATGGTCAGTGGAGCTGATACAATGTTGTCTATGTCAGTGTTGAGCCAGTGGTTTTAATGCTATGGCTGATCAGTGTATGGGGCTTTCTGTCAAGCAGCTGTTGTAACAGCTGTATGCCTGAGGTACAGAAGAGTGGGCTAATGCAAACCGAGGTGGCTAAAGCAGCCTAAAGCCATTCCTGAATTAGAGCATTGTTCTTTCAGTGAGCTAATGCCTCAGATAGAACCAAAAGAAGGAGCAAAGAAAAGTGTTCCAGTGCCACCAGTCCATCCAGGGGCAGACACAGACACACACTCACACCTAGGGGGCAATTTAATAATCAGCTGACAGTCATGAAACTTGGTGGGTAGGTTCGACATCATGAGACATGAGAAACAGTTACAACTGAGGGCGTTCAGTGAGCACGCAGACCGTTACAACGATGTCCTTAACGCCACGTCACCGGCACCAAAGACTGCAAGGGTGTCACGCCAGACTGTTATGGAGTGACTCAGAATGGCAGCCGGTCATCTTCAGTGACGAGTCCCGCTTTAGTCTTGATGGAGACGCCCAACGAATCCGTGTGTGGAGGCACCGTGGCCAGCACCAAGAATGGTTGGTCATCATCCTAGATAGATAGATAGATAGATGGACGGACGGACGGAGGACGGACATACAGACAGGCAGACAGATAGATAGATAGACAGACAGACAGAGGGACAGACAGATAGATAGATAGCTAGATAGATAGATAGATAGATAGATAGATAGATAGATAGATAGACAGACAGACAGACAGACAGACAGACAGACAGACAGATAGATAGATAGATAGATAGATAGATAGATAGATAGATAGATAGATAGATAGATAGATAGATAGATAGATAGATAGACGGACGGAGGACGGACATACAGACAGGCAGACAGATAGATAGATAGACAGACAGACAGAGGGACAGACAGATAGATAGACAGCTAGATAGATAGATAGATAGATAGAGGGACAGACAGACAGACAGACAGACAGATAGATAGATAGATAGATAGATAGATAGATAGATAGATAGATAGATAGATAGATAGATAGATAGAGGGACAGACAGACAGACAGACAGACAGACAGACAGATAGATAGATAGATAGATAGATAGATAGATAGATAGATAGATAGATAGATAGATAGATAGATGGATGGATGGATGGATGGATGGATGGACGGACGGACGGACGGACGGACTGAACGGACGGGATCATGATATAATTTAGGATGGCTGCACGGCACTGGACGGTCTTTACCGCTACTGACCGACGAGAGCAGACAGACAGATAGACAGAAAGAGGGACAGACAGATAGATAGATAGATAGATAGATAGATAGATAGATAGATAGATAGATAGATAGATAGATAGAGGGACAGACAGACAGACAGACAGACAGATAGACAGACAGAAAGAGGGACAGATAGATAGATAGATAGATAGATAGATAGATAGATAGATAGATAGATAGATAGATAGATAGATAGATAGAGGGACAGATAGATAGATAGATAGATAGATAGATAGATAGATAGATAGATAGAGACTGAAAGAGATAGACAGATGGAGTAGAGAGAGAGAGAGAGAGAGAGAGAAAGAGAGAGCAGGGCAGGACAGTCCAGTGGCCCTAGCATGTGATTCTGTCCTCTCCAGACCTCCTCTTTCTCTCTCCAGCATTTGCTTACTGCCCTGCAAAATAATGTTCTTATTTTAGCCCCACAACTGTTCCCTTCCTCTCCTCCTCTCCTCTCCTCTCCTCCTCTCCTCTCCTCCTCTGGGAGAACACGGGCATGACCCGCAGTGCCAGGCAGCTCACTGACAGGGAGCAGCACAGCAACGCCAGCACTGGATCAGCCCCACTGGTCCAGTCCTCTCAGGGGACGCGCTATGAGCGCCACTTGTTCACCATGTCCCTCCCAGGGCTGTACAGTGCGCTACAGCCGGCTAGCTGGCCGCCACAGAGCAGGCGCCTCAGAGGGAACCGTACCCGGGTCAACCATCTGTGAATGTGAACTGGGCGCTGCAGCTGGACCCCCAGCACGGAGTGTCACCAGGCGGGGGAAGAGGGGGTCGTTATCCCCTGTTAATCCGTGTGTGTGTGTTTATTCAGTGAGCGGAATTCGAGATCGCCGGCTTTGCTCCAAAATGCATCGCCGGCTTTGCGCATGCGCGAGTGGCGGGACGCTTTCCTCCTCCTCCTCCTCCTCCTCCCCCCCTCCTCAGATTCTCCTGCAATGTGTGTGAAGGAGGGAAGCGGAGAGGAAAAACACGGCGCTATAATGCACGGAGAAAGTGCGCCGAGGGCGATGAGAGGATAACGGCCGCGCTCCTCCTCGATTCCGGGGGGCTCTTTGCGAAGCATGTCAGGGACGGCGCACGGGGAGCCGGAGGGAGTCTCCAAAGTTCGGGTGAAACGGCAGATCAAGACCATCGTGGAGGATCTGGAATGCATCCTGGGCGACTTGAAGGATGTGGCCAAAGAACTCAAAGAGGTCGGTGGCTCTGATCTTAGTGCTGACAGGAAGAGAGAGGGAGGGAGAGAGGGAGAGAGGTGGGGGAACAAGACCCCCAAACAGTTAAGATTTCCCCCTGATAACTGAGTGTGTGTGTGTGTGAGAGAGAGAGAGAGAGCTGGAAGAAGGTCCTCGAACAGCAGCTGGGCTTGTGATGAGGTCTCCCAGGCTGGCTGCTGCACGTTGGGAGATGTCGCCCTGCTAACTGAGCGAGGCCTTCCCCAGACCGACCCCAGCCTGCTGGAGAGGGCTCTGAACTCCTTGAGGGGATGCTGAGTGAAACCTTTCAGGGGTCTGTGCTGAAACTGTCATTAGCCTGACTGCTCGGTAATGAAACTCTGGTGTAGACCCCCACACCCCCTCCGTTTCCATTCAGGTCAGTGGAGGGTCTGTCACACAGAGCTCAGAGCTGGCTACTCGCTGATGGGGAAGTGCTCTCCATGTTGACAGCTGTCTGTCTGGAGCTCCTAGTCCGTGACGTTATGGAGGATTTGGGATGTGTTGGTGTTTGACGTTCAGCCAGCTTGTAGTGGCTGAATGTGTGAGTGGTGTATGCTTCTGGTGGTGTGTCGTCATCATATGAGCTTTTGGAAGCTTGTTATGAGGTCAGAGTGAATGAAAATCAGCAGCAACACTGTGTGCGTGTGGGTTTATGCATATACATATACATATACATATACATATACAGTATATATACGCTCTGTATGTGCATATACGTATGTGTGTTTGTGTGTGTATGTGTATATATGTATATATATGTATATATATATATATATATATATATATATATATATATATATATATATATATATATACATATATATAATGTATGTAATGTGTATATACCTATAAACGTACATATTAACAAATTTATATACAGTGTGAATATATGTAAGTATATACAGTCATATTTACACATCGTATATGTATCTGCGTGAGTGTATATGCATATGCATATACATATGCATTATATATATGCTCTGTATCTGCATATATGTGTATATATATATATATATATATATATATATATATATATATATATATATATATATATATATATATATATAATATTTAAATATTGATGTGTGTGTATACATGTATATGCGTGTATGTATATATGTGTATGTGTGTAATATATTTATGTGTATATATATATATATATATATTACACACACACATACGTGCAAATATGCAGTTTGGTAAGTTTGAGGTAGATAGAGAGATGCGTGCTATGTACAGGGGATAGAAATATATATACTGTATATTATAGGATATATGTGTATATATATAATATATCTATCTATCTATCTATCTATCTATCTATCTATCTATATATATATATATATATATATATATATATATGTGTGTGTGTGTGTGTGTGTATATGTATATATATATATATATATATATATATATATATATATATATATATATATATATATAATTGTAATTTATACTTATTACAAATTTATATACTCTGTGTACATACACACATATACATATTGATATGCATATACATATATATGGAGGTGCACGCCAATACTTACAACTACACAGATGTAAGCTTCCCATAATGCACTAAAATGGATTGTACTGTCTGCCATACCCAGCACATAAACAGCGGTCTTACGGTGTTCAGCGCTGCTCAGCCTTCATATCGTCTTGTTGGCAAAGATGATGTTTAATCGTACCGTAGAGCTGCATTTGCAATGCAAATGTTGCTTGCCCACTTTCTTCTCACTGAGTGTAGGAAGACAATATACAGAACACTGTCGGAGGGAGGGCAAGGAGAGGGAACTCGAGGAGGTGCAAATCCTACACCCTTCTGAAATCCCAGTCTTATTGTGGCACAGGATCTTATGTAAAAGCCGGTGGAACAAACGGAAAGAGCCCTTAAGATTGTGAAACTGTGACGTCACCTCGTGGTATAGGTCTCCTTATGAGCCAGTGTCCTTCGGAGCAGCCTCCTTTAGCTCCCTAACCGTTTCCGTTGGGTGAAGAGCCTCCTCGTAATGGACAAGGTCCTGCAATAAAGCCTCTTCCTAGAACTGTGCACTGAAGCGCTTGTCTGTTCCGTTGTATTTTCAAAGGTCGTGCACGAGATTGACTCCCTGACGTCAGACCTGCAGCTGGAGGAGGAGATGGCCGACAGCTCGAAGACCGACACGCTGAACAGCAGCTCCAGCAGTACCACCACCACGACCACGGCCTCCAGCATCGAGAAAATCAAGATCTACCCCGAAGACGCCTTGCTCCGACCTCCCTCCGTTAACCCTGGCGTGCTCACGGTCCTGAAGAGGTCCCATCCGCCCCTTCCGCCCCCGCGCCTGACGCCGCTCAGGGCCGAGGACCACAGCAAGAGCCTGTCCTCAGGGAACCTAGCCAGGGCTAACGGCACGCTCATGCGGAACGGCGTCTTCCCCAGCAAGCCCATAAACATACCCGGCAGAGACTCGGCTTGCGGGCCTAAAAGCGTGGCAGAGAAAGGGCTGACTCCCATGCCCCTTTTGAGGCACGGAAAGAGCCGGTGTCCCCAGGTGACACGGGAGCGCGTGAGGTTCAGCGAAAAGGTCCAGTATCACGGCTACTGCCCGGACTGCGACCTGCAGTACGACATGAACAACACGGATATGCACTTACACACGGAATTGATCGACACCAAGCTGAGCCCTGTCCATCAATGCTCCTCCTTGGCACCGGCCCACGTCCTGATGGAAAATGGCGGCCTGAGCCTCAGTCATAGCTTTCCCCCTTCGACTCCACCTTTTGTGCCTCATCACCCGACTCAGAAACCACAGAAGACCATTCTACGCAAGTCCACCACCACGACGGTTTGATATATCAATCGCCCCCTGAAGTGACGTTTTGTAACCTTTCTGTTTTTTATTTGATGTCATGAGCACTTTGTACTCCAGCGGAAAACGGATTACCTGAAGATTGATGAAAAGAAAGAGAGAGATAAGGACAGGGAGATCGAGGATGAAAGCCACGTCTGGCTTACTTCACCGGAACCCCAAACAGAGTGCGTGAATGGTGAGTGCTTTTGAATAGACTCGGAGCCTTCCAAGAGAATCCATTCGATTACGTCCCCAGAAACATCCATTAATGCGCACTGTATCTGTGGAAATACGAGCCGGGCGGAGAGAAGGGTGGGGGGAGAAAGTGGGAGAGAGGAATATTAAGGGATTGCAAACACTGCCAAAGCGGTGAAGCAAATGCAGGAAACGTAAATAGGCACAACGGTCCGTTCTGCCGCGCTGCCATTGTAGTTTTGCTTTGTTTACGCTTCCTGTACTACGGAACAAATATTGGCCAGCGGGTAGCGGCGGGCGGGCGAATGTGCCGAATTCGCTCTGAAGCGGGGGAAGTAGTCCCAAAATCGAATAAGGCCTTAATCAAATCAGGCCCTAATCCTTTCACGTGCCTCGCTTTTCACGCACGCAGGTCGTCCGGAATCATGTCAGGAACGGTGAATTATAAATAAAGTTTTTCCGGATGATGTCATGTGCAAAGGGACCTTGCCTTACATGCAGAACACACTCAGGATAATGGTGACCTCCAGCCAGACACTGCGGCCATAAAATATTTATGCAGTCTCATAACAATCCAACTTGCCTATAAAAGTGGGACATTTTTCGGAGGGCCCTAATCTCCGGGACAGATCTATCCTGGGTGTCCCATTGAACCCTTGCGTTTGATGAGGCCGCTCTGACATCTTAGGCAGGTGTCCAAGGGACTTCATTAAAGGGATGTGTGGCTCTGTCTACGTCCCTGGACCTTGGCCATTTTTGTCAGCCCACTGTTTCACTCTGGACAGGACACTTCAGTTCGGAATTGGGGGGCGCAGGGCGGGGAGGGGGGCTCTAAGCTCCGGCACCTGCACTTAATCGTGCCGAAGTGGGGCGGTGAGAACACTGGCCTGAAGCGATGGGCAGCATTTCCCATGGCACCTGGGGAGAAGTTAGATGGGAGGTTAGGTGCCTTTGCTAAAGGTCACCTCAGTCATGTCCTGTCGTGGCTGTGGGGTCAGTCAGGTACAGCGATAAGGCCCATCCTTGCCCACCTATTCCTTTGATGATGTGTGCGGTGTTGATATGCAGCCTGTTCAGTCTGCTCATCAGCAGCTGGCATGTCATTCCATCATTAAATATTATATAAGCAGCAGCACCTGCTGAGTTATGAGTAGGAATGCACTGAATTTGGGAATATCCGCTAATGCAGATACATAAACATTTACCAAACAAACCGGAACGATAGATCCGAATTAACGTCACAGAGAAAAGAAGTGAAATGATAAAATGCATACAGTATGACCAAATGTAAATCTACTGGTCATACGGGTCTACCAGCAGTGGCTAAAATCCCAGTCTACAGGGAATTCTCCTCGGAATTGTGCCAGGGAAGGCATCCACCAAATCTGGACCAGCTACACAGTCCTTCGTTGAGTCTGAACATTGATGTGGCCTACAACTTGTCTAGTCCATGCCCAATCCAGTCACAGCTGTTATTGGTGCTCGTGGAGGCAATACATGCTATTAGGTAGGTTTCAGTCACAGGTGAACAAGCATAGGGGGTGCTGGTGGGTGGTGTTGAGGTGGTGTTGGAGCCTATCCCAGCTTCCTTTGGTCGGAAGGCAGGAAAGAGCCTGGATATATGTACACTGTATTGCCAAAAGTATCCACTGGTCATCCCATTCTTAAGCCATAGGGTTTAATACGATGTCGGCCCACCCTTTACAGCTACAACAGCTTCATCCCTTCTGGGAAGGCTTTCCACGAGGTTTAGGAATGTGCTTATGGGAATTTCTGACCATTGGTGAGGTCAGACACTGACGTTGGACGAGAAGGCCTGGCTCTCAGTCTCCGCTCTAACTCATCCCAAAGGTGTTCTATCGGGTGGAGGTCAGGACTCTGTGCAGGCCAGTCCAGTTCCCCCACACCAGACTCGCTCATCCATGTCTGTATGGAGCTTGCTCTGTGCACTGGTGGGGAGCCATGTTGGAACAGGAAGGGGCCGTCCCCAAACAAAGAGTGTCCCCACAAAGTTGGGAGCATGGAATGGTCCAGAGTCTCTTGGTCTGTTGAAGCATTAAAAGTTCCTCTCACTGGAACTTAGGGGCCGAGCCCAACTCCTGAACAACACCCCCACACCATAATCCCCCCACCCCCACCAAACTTTACACTCAGAGCTGTGGAGTCAGACCAGTACCGTTCTCCTGGAAAGCACCGTGTAACTCGGTGGAACCAGACTTTTTTTCTATGGGCCAATTCTGTCCACCGATTCTGGGCATGTGTCTGAGGAAGCTGAGTCATGAGGATGCAGAGTCATGTACACATTCATTTGTTGGGATTTTAATTTTTCCTGCCTCTCCTGACGCGTAATAAACAGGTCACCAAATCTCAGTTTGAAATATCAAATCTAAAGATCCGGTCCAAAGCCAGCCATTTAAAGACCGCCTGCCTGGTCTGACATTCTGAACATCATCCAGCCCCGGTTAGGATGTTTTCATGTGACAGTAAGAATATAAATGTGTCCTGGAATTCTCACTGTCAGTATGGAATTCTGCAGCTGACAGTCGTATGCCTCAGTCTTTCCAGCCGGAGTGGGGCTCGTGTAGTAACGTGTACACAGAGAGGCCGTGCAGAACCAGCTGTATGTAATGTACGTGCTACCAACGCTACATTCTAATGATGCGGGATGTTTATCAAGTCAAGTACGTGAAGACACCCCGCCCCCACTTCAACACTGAGAAGGAACGAAGGAGAGGAGAGAGTGTTCTAGAGCTGGGGGTTCAGGAAAGCAGGCATACCCTGGAGGAGGATGAAAATAGCAGCTTCCACTAATTAGAGAAATTAGGCAAATACTGATTACAGAGTTTCAGCCTGGCTTTACGTCAACCCAGATCTCAACCTGAGTCGCAGTCCGTTTTGTTCAGCGCGGCACTGTAACACGGCCTGAACACGACCCAAACACGGCCTGAACATGGCCCAAACACGGCCCGAACACAGCCCGAACACGGCCCGAACACGACGCGAACACAGCCTGAACACGACCCAAACACGGGCTGAACACGACACAAACACGACGCGAACACGACCCAATCACGGCCTGAACACGACCCAAACACGGCCCGAACACGACCCAAACACGGCCTGAACACGACCCAAACACAGCCTGAACACGGCCCGATCACAGCCCGAACATAGCCCAATCACGACCTGAACATGGCCCCAACACGGTCCAAACAAGGCTTGATCACGACCCGAACACTGCCCAATCACAACACTAATCCAGCCCGATCATGACCCAAACACAGCCCGATCATCACCCTAACATGGGCCAATCGCGACTGTAACACGGGCCGATCACGACCCAAACATGGCCCCAACACGGTCCAAACAAGCCTCGATCATGACCCAAACACTGCCCAATCACGACCCTAACATGGGCCGATCACGACCCAAACACGGGCTGATCACAGCCCGAACGTGGCCCAATCATGACCCGAACAAGGCCCAATCATGACCTGAACATGGGCCGATCACGACCCTAACACGGGCTGATCACAGCCCGAACATGGCCCCAACACGGTCCAAACAAGGCTCGATCACGACCCGAACACAGCTTGAATACGACACAAACACGGCCCGATCACAGCCCGAACATGGCCCAATCATGACCCGAACATGGCCCAATCACGACCCGAACACGGCCCCAACACGGTCCAAACGAGGCTCGATCACGACATTCTAACTCTGGGCCAATCATTTCTTTAACGAACTTTCGGGGCCACAATCACCACTGCTGAGCAATGGCCCCATTTCACGGCCCAACTTACTTTGCTGGTCGGACACCTGGCTTTCGATATCTTTCTTTTTTTTTCATTTCTTTTGTTAATTCTTTCATCCTTTATTCTTTCTTCTTTCTATTCTTTTCTTCTCTCTTTCTGTCTTTCTTTCTTTCTTTCTTTCTGTCTTTCTTTCTTTCTTTCTTTCTTTCTTTCTTTCTTTCTTTCTTTCCTTCTTTCTGTCTTTCTTTCTTTCTTTCTTTCTTTCTGTCTTTCTTTCTGTCTTTCGTTTATTAATTATTTCTTTTATTCATTAATTCATATGTTTTTTGCCATTCATTCTTTCGTCTTTTTCCTTTTGTCTTTCTTTCTTCCTTTTTTTCTTTCTTCTCTTTCCTTCTTTCTTTCTCATAAAAGATTAAGCAGTGCGAGTTTCTTTCCCTGCACTCTTTCCTCCATTTCTCTTTCAGTATTATTTGACAGACAGAATGATGGAGAGCAGACCTGACGGCTAGTAAACCTCTATAGGCTTCATTTGGCAGGCTCTATTACAGAAACGCTGCTGAGTAAAACTTCATGAATGGAACAAACCCAGAAAGACTATATGGGGTGTTTCTCCTGAGCAGTGCGGGAACAAAGGGGTTCAAGCAGGGCTGCATATCAGCATGTCCGAGTCAGACTGATATCAGCAGGAAGTCCTGGTCAGACCCGGTCAGACTCAGAGAAACTACAGGGACCAAAACGATACATTCTGAGATGTAACATGAACATAAAAAATAGACTGTAATAACAATATATACACGAAATATACACACATACAGTATAGAAATATATAAAATCTAAATGTACATGCGGTGTGAGAAGGACAGGGTGTCAATATCAGAATATTTTATAATACCTCCCAAGCTCAGTGGGTCCCCAAGGCTTCAGTAATGGTACCAGAGAGGAGAAAGAGCTGCCATGCCATCTCTGGCTGTAATAATGCGAACATTAGGAATGCCCTGGTTATTGTTTTTATGGGTAGTTCAGATTCCTGTGTCTTTAAATTGGCCAAATTAGCCGCTAATTATTATTAGCCTTATTTCTATTACCCTCGACACACAAAACACACATTAGTGCATTCCTCTTTATGCCTTCTATCAGCCAAAGTCAGAATATACTGTAAATACGTACTGTAAATAACATCATTTGCTTGTAGACCGGCACGTTAGGGTTCTCTAATGGAAAATCACTTTAATATTTAAATATAAAATGAATCAAATAAAAAATGCAGCATCAGGAGTAAGAGGAAACTGGTACAGTGAGCCACGGTGGTACGGGTGTAGCGGTAGCACTAAGGCAGCTCATGTTGCCTACCACACACATAAGTTGGCTGTTTGGAATAAAACGTGTACAATCAGACATGACTATTAGTGAGTCATATGAATCAGATCATCATCAGAAGGAGGCGTTCGGTTAATGCAGCCATGCTAAGCCAGCATGCCAGACGTCTCGGGACGGAGCTGTAGAGGTTCCTAATGGTGTCCTGTGGTAATCCATCCCATGCAGCTTGAACATCCTCACACAGTTCCTGCAGATGGTGCGGTAGAGGTGGAGCAACACCAGGCCTTCTGGACTGTGACAGCAGCCATCTTGGTGCTGACCACGGTGCCTCCACACACGGATTCGTTGGGCGTCTCCACCAGGACTAAAGCGGGACTCGTCACTGAAGATGACCCGCTACCATTCTGAGTCACTCCATGACTCACTGAGTCACTGACGACTCATGGAGGGCATCCCTGCTTACCGAATGTCCCGCAAACGTTGGGTCAGTTCAGGTGCAGCGATGAAGCCTGTCCTTGCCTCACACGCACAGCTGAGCCTGAACTTGAATCATTAGCATGTCTCACGATGTCAAACCTCCCCACCAAGCTTCATTCCTGGGGGTCCATTCCTTCTGGGTGCAGCTACAACTGATCTTATGATGATGAGTGAATATCGCAGTGAAGACGTAGGGTGACTGATTCTTTCGTTGAAGTGCATTTCATATCGTGTAGTTGATTAATGACGATAATAATCCACACCCACAACACTGCATCTCTAAAGGATGATGGCGAAACCATGAAAGCACAAGTACCATCTATAGACGGAGGTCTTACAGAGTAGAATGTCAGACTTGATTTGTATTTGCTCATGCTCTCCGCCATCTGGACGAGTGATGAAAGCTGAACACAGAGCAGTCTTTGTTGGGCTCACTGATGACATTTACAGCTCCTAAAAGACAACTCTGACATTCAGCCATATAACCCAGTGTTTCACTGTTGTCTGACATGCTATAAAATCATTAAGGCGTTTAGGGTCTGTATGTTGCTTCCCCAGTGATTTATACTGCACAGGGAGCCAAGAGCAGCCCACCCAGAACAGTGCATTGAGACGTGGAAAGCTGTGAGCCCCCTGTGACTGAAGCCTACCTCATAGCGTATGATCCCTCCACCAGCACCAGTGACAGCTGTGATTGGCTTTGTCAGGTACTGGACAAGTGTCTGGATGGAGGCCACATCAGTGTTCAGACACTCTTGCATTGCTCAGCTGGGCCAGATTCGGTGGAGGCCTTCCCTGGCACAATTCCGAAGAGAATTCCCGGTAGACTGGGATTTTATCCACTGCTGGTAGACCCGTATGACCGTACGCTTCCATACACCTGCAGATTCAGCTACTTCCTTCACACTATGGTCTTTGGCCACGCCCACATGCTCAGTCACTCCTTTTAGCCAATCATTAACATCTGCTCTGGAGCGTTTACCACACATGGAACGAGACATTCCCTGCACTGTAGCACCTCTTCCCAATCTATGGATCCCATACACACCCCCCACAGGGATTTACATCATCCTCTTGCAGCGCCATCTGCAGGAGCTCCACCTTAAACATGCAAATTGGCAATTTGTTTTGCAGCTCTTGACAATTGCAGTCTTGCGCATTGGTAATATAAAATTCCAATAGTAGATTCTTTTTCCTGGTCATGCGCTTTATTTATGCCAATCATGCCAATGATTCGAGGTCGCTGTACCTGATTGACCCAACAGGGACGATTGCAGACATTCAGCGAGCAGTGGTGTCCTCCATGAGTCGTCCTGTTAGTGCAGCACCATTGGCAGACGGCTGCACCACGCAGGACTACATGCACACAGACCGTTACCACGACTGTCCTTAACACCACGTCACCGTCACCAAAGACCGCAGTGGTGTCGTACCAGACTGTCATGGAGGGACTCAGAATGGCAGCGGGTCATCTTCAGTGACGAGTCCCGCTTTAGTCTTGGTGGAGACGCCCAACGAATCCGTGTGTGGAGGCACCGTGGTCAGCACCAAGCTGAACGGCCTGGTGTTACTCCACCTCCACCCCTACCGCACCATCTGCAGGAACTGTGTGAGGATGTTCAAGCTGCATGGGATGGATTATCACAGGACACCATTAGGAACCTCTACAGCTCCATACCGAGACGTCTGGCATGTTGGGTTAGCATGGCTGCATTAACCGAACGCCTCCTTCTGATGATGATCTGATTCATATGACTTACTAATAGTCATGTCTGATTGTACACGTTTAATTCCAAACAGCCAACTTATGAGTGTGGTAGGGAACATGAGCTGCCATAGTGCTACCGCTACACCCGGCACCATACTGGGAGACAGACTTCTGTATGTGTAGCTCAATAAATATTGATCATATCAGTCTAAATTTATCATCAGTTATTGTTCCTGGTCACCTTTATCTTCCTTCCCAACACCACCACACTCCCACAGCTCCTTCTGGGTGCAGCTGTCCTTTAGCTGATAAGTGTAGCGTCTGTTTCAGGGTCCCTCCAGTGTTTTGAATTCCAGTCATTCTAGGGGGCCAAGAGGTTAATTAGGTGTTCCGGGACCCCCTAAGGACCTCGGATTTTTTTCTGATAGAGTGAACCCAGTCAGTAAAGCTACTAAGTGCATGTTACACTTATCTGCATGTGACACTGTAGGTGCGGTTATAGAGTGTAGTTCTGTAAATGTCTTAGCTCACGAGTGTCAGAGAAATGGAAATATGAGATTATCTGCCACAGCTGACTCGGGTAAATCAGCGCACTGTGTCGGCGGGAGGCCTAATGTCAGCATATCAAGAGTGAATCAGAAGCAGTTTTATTCAACAGTACAGAAAGGTCACAGCCAATGACTTCCTCTGCAGACATGACAGCACGCAGTAGTGTGTCCTTGTAGCCGGGCCGCTTCAATGCCAAACCAGACAACGGTGGAAACTGTGATGACGCTTGCATTGATGGCACAGTAGAAGTACCTGAACCACATTTCCCTCAGATGGTGCAGAAAGTTAACATGTTCCTTTTGCTTTTAATAAGATGAAAGTAACATTCATATCTCATAAACGAGGTATATTTACAGATATGTTCCTCTGTATGGGTAATGTTACAGCTTATATAAAACTATATAACATTTAATTACATATAAACTGGCCGTCAAAAAAACAGGTGCACCAAAAAAGGAGGTGTGGGAGTGTGGTGGTGTTGGGAAGGAAGATAAAGGTGACCAGGATCAATAACTGATGATAAATTTAGACTGATATGATCAATATTTATTGAGCTACACATACAGAAGTCTGTCTCTCGGTATGGCGTCGGGCCGCCGTGTTTGCTAACCCAACACGCCAGACGTCTCGGTATGGAGCTGTAGAGGTTCCTAATGGTGTCCTGTGATAATCCATCCCCATGCAGCTTGAACATCCTCACACAGTTCCTGCAGATGGTGCGGTAGGGGTGGAGGTGGAGTGACACCAGGCCTTCTGGACGTGTGACAGCAAACCGTTCATCTTGGTGCTGAGCACGGTGCCTCCACACACGGGCTCGTTGGTCGTCTCCACCAAGACTTAAGCATTCTGAGTCACTCCATGACAGTCTGGTACGACACCACTGCAGTCTCTGGTGACGGTGACGTGGTGTTAAGGACAGTCGTGGTAACGGTCTGCATGCATGTCGTCATGGCTGTTGGGACAGTCAGGGACACCGATAAGGCCAGTAATGATTGGCTTAAAGGAGTGAATTGCATTTGGGTGTCCTAAAGGCCATGAAGGAAGTAGCTGAAGTTGCAGGTGTGTGGAAGCATATCCGTATTCAGTCCAGGGAGCTTCTTTTCCCATTCATATAGCCATAACAAAGTGTACCATAGAATAATGGTCAATTAAGGCAAATGCAATTTGATGCCCTTGTCATGATGTCAGCATTCATCAACCCTCAGGTGTATAAACTGCCTTTGTACTTGCCTTTGAGTAAGTCTATAATGATTAACAGGCTCATTCTGTGTATTGTCACTGTCCAAAGAAACACAGGTATCACCAAAATGGCAACTTTACAGGAGAGGCCAAAAACCTCATTTAATTTGAATGGAAGTCAATGGAACCAAACGTCTTTCCAAGCGGTTTTGGACCATTTCTGTTGGTTCATTCTTTTTGAAATTTCCACACAGTGTAAACAGCAGCTCGTGTGATCAAATGAGGCATAAAAGTAAAAATCAACAAAAATGGAGATACATGTTTTTCTTTGGACAGCGACGATTTGCTGTTAGTCAGGTTACGGAATCTGAAGACGCAGTACTCTCCCTTGAGTTTTCCCAGTTTGCGTGGCAGTTGCTGGGGTATTATGACACTGAGGGCTGCGTCAGAGTGTGAAAGCACAGATTTTTAAATTAGCGGCTTGGCGGCTGTAGTTTTAGAGTACAAACCCCGCGTTCATTTCTCAGGTGGAGCGATAGTGACACGCACTGCAATTGAAAGAATTTGTTGTGTTTCTGTAGAAGCAAAAACGCAGCGAACAAATGATGGTGTGAGGAGCGAAAACTGTGCCTCTCTCCGTCAATGCCAGCCCCATTCATTTCCCGTTCTCCAGCTTCAGACGGTTGGAAGTCTTTCAGAACCGACGGCAGGTCGAGGCCTCGTTGGTTCCTGGGAACGAAGCTGCTAAGCACTGAGAGGCGTTAAATAGCACCTAGAGGTGCTACATGGAATCTCTTGGCAAGTTGTTTCCCAACAGTCTCGTTGGATGATCAGAGTGAAGTAGATGTAGCCTGGCAGTTTTGCTAAAGTGGTCCTAATTGGCCTGACACTTAATGGTAACATTGATATTCAGTTCCTTTGCTATGTTTCTTTGGCCTTTACATGCACTCCGTGATGACTCCTCCAGCGCACGTCTGGGCTGGGCTTCTTATGGCGGGAGCAGGACGACGTTATCGCGCAGCCGCCGTGAATAAGGTCATGAAGAGATGAGGCCTCAGCTGTTCTTCCAGAGGTAACGCAAGAACCACGGCAGCTCCTCGCTTGCACAGCTGTATAGGTCTGTTCAGGGAACGGTTTGGTCAGACAGAAGAAATTGCTCAAGACATTATGACAAATCAGCGACACAACACTGTAAGCTATGGCATGCATCTGGAAACATACAGACTCTCAGAGTGTAGAGGAGAACAGAAACCGCTGAACCAGAAGTGCATTTGTGCGTACGAGTGATGCTGGGGACATATGCCATTATGAGTGCAGAATGTTGTCATAGCTGAATGAATGGGGAAAAAGCTCCTCTGAGTCACCACTGACTGATACACACCAAACCAAACTATCCATTCCCCTGTAATGTCTCTTCTATCCAGTTCCAGCTGCCCCCTAACCACCATGACTTCCCCCTAACCTCAGTCCTCCACTGGTCTTTCACTACTGAACCCCTAACCTCCAGACTTTCCCCCTTCAACCTAGCCGTTCACTACTGTTCAGGCCCCTAACCTCCGACCCCGACCTCCAGTTCACTACTGAACCCTAACCTCCAGTTCACTACTGCCCCCTAACCTCCAGTTCACTACTGCCCCCTAACCTCCAGTTCACTACTGCGCCTAACCTCCAGTTCACTACTGCCTCCTAACCTCCAGTTCACTACTGAACCCTAACCTCCAGTTCACTACTGAACCCTAACCTCCAGTTCACTGCCTCCTAACTTTCCAGATCCTACTGCCCTAACCTAACCTCCAGTTCACTACTGCGCCTAACTCTCACTTAGTTCACTACCCTGCCTCCTAACCTCCAGTTCACTATGTATCCTAACAGTTCACTACCCCTAACCTCCCAGTTGACAATACTGCTACTCCTCCTACTGACCCCTAACCTCCAGTTCACTACTGCCTCCTAACCTCCACCACCATGACTTCCCCGCTAACCTCCAGTTCACTACTGCCTCCTAACCTCCAGTTCACTACTGAAGCCCCCTCCAGGCCACTCCTGCCTAACCTCCAGTTCACTACTGACCCACTGACCCCCTAACTCCAGTGTAGAACTACTGCCCCCTAACCTCCAGTTCACTACTGCCTCCTAACCTCCAGTTCACTACTGCCCCCTAACCTCCAGCCCATGACTGCCCCTAACCTCCAGTTCACTACTGCCCCCTAACCTCCAGTTCACTACTGCCCCCTAAGCACCAGTTCACTACTGCCTCCTAACCTCCAGGCCCATGACTCCAGTTCACTATTGCCCCCCTAACCTCCCAGTTCACTACTGCCTACCTGCCCCTAACCGGCCTTCTTCAACCTACCTGCAGCCCCTAACTATCCTCCTAACCTCCAGTTCACTACTGCCCCCTAACCTCCAGTTCACTACTGCCTCCTAACCTCCAGCCCATGACTTCCCCCCTAACCTCCAGTTCACTACTGCCTCCTAACCTCCAGTTCACTACTGCCTCCTAACCTCCAGTTCACTACTGCCCCCTAACCTCCAGTTCACTACTGCCCCTAACCTCCAGTTCACTACTGAACCCTAACCTCCAGCCCATGACTTTCCCCCTAACCTCCAGTTCACTACTGACCCCTAACCTCCAGTTCACTACTGCCCCTAACCTCCAGTTCACTACTGACCCCTAACCTCCAGTTCACTACTGCCCCCTAACCTCCAGTTCACTACTGAACCCTAACCTCCAGTTCACTACTGAGCCCTAACCTCCAGTTCACTACTGACCCCTAACCTCCAGTTCACTACTGACCCCTAACCTCCAGTTCACTACTGAGCCCTAACCTCCAGTTCACTACTGAGCCTTAACCTCCAGTTCACTACTGAGCCCTAACCTCCAGCCCACTACTGCCCCTAACCTCCAGTTCACTACTGCCCCTAACCTCCAGTTCACTACTGCCCCTAACCTCCAGTTCACCTCCAGCCCTTCCAGCTACTACTGCCCTAACCTCCAGTTCACTACTGCCTCCTAACCTCCACTTCCAGTTCACTACTGAGCCTGCTAAGTTCCTCCCAGTTCACTACTGAGCCCCTAACCTCAGTTCATAGCCCCCTACTCCAGCCCCCCCTAAGTCACTACTGCCCCTAACCTCCAGTTCACTACTGAACCCTAACCTCCAGTTCACTACTGCCCCTAACCTCCAATCCACTACTGCCCCTAACCTCCAGCCCACAACTGTCCCTAACCTCCAGTTCACTACTGCCCCCTAACCTCCAGTTCACTACTGCCCCCTAACCTCCAGTTCACTACTGCCCCTAACCTCCAGTTCACTATTGCCCCCTACCCTCCAGCCCATGACTGCCTCCTAACCTCCAGTTCACTACTGCCCCCTAATCTCCACACCCCCCAACCCCCGCCCCACATACACACACTCAAAAACAAAGAGCAAGTGCTCCTGCAAATGTTTGAGAACAGCTGCAGCAGAATCAAGCATGTCAGCCTCCAGCTATCACAATAAAGCAGCGAGATCTGACGGGACACTACAGCATACCTGTCAGCTACATCCTAGCAGAACTACTCTGTCGCACACAGACGAGTCACATTATTATGACCACTCAGCTAATTTCCAGGGTAACCGCCGTGAGAAGCACGGACAGCAGCTAGACACACTGGGAGTGACTCAGTAAGGTCCTGGTAGGGTGTCACAGGTATCTGGAACCATGCAGACTGAAATGCATCCCATAGCTGCAGGAGGGTCGCAGGGGGAGGATCCACAGAGTGAACAAGACGATCAAGGTGGTCTCACAGACGCTCAATTGGGTTAAGGTCTGGGGAATGATGGGGCCAGAGCAGTACTTGGAAGTCTTAGTCATGCTCTTCCAACCTCATTTCTAGCTGTGTGACACGTGGCAGTGTCTCGCTGGAAGACCCCACCCGTCCCTGGGAAGACCGTCAGCATGTATGGGCGTACGTGATCTGCAAGGATGGATTTATACCCAAATCGGTTAAGAGTGCCTTCCACATGGATGAGTGGGCCCAGAGAACACCACGAAAAGATTCCCCAGGCTATAACGCTGCCGCCTCCAGCTCGTGTTCCTCCAGTAGGAAGTGGTCGTAATAATGACTCGACTGTGTATGTATAAAAACCCATATTACAAAAATACCGTTTTAGCTGTTTTCTGTTTATCACTGTCGTCGTTTCCATCGGCCTCTATTTCCTTGGTATATGGATTTGTTCTGCCGGCAGCTACAGATATTGATCACTGAACTCAATAATAATCTCAAGCGATCTGAAATCTATTTATATTAATCGGTCCTGAAAGCCGTGCTGGGTTGTGACTGTGTGTGTGTGTGTCTGTGTGTGCGGCAAGCGTTGGTTAATGTCAGATAGCTGCAGATCCTTCACGGTGTGCCACCTGTACGTTGTGCATTCAGGGGGACTTCCTGTTGCATGTGTACACCGTTTAGACGCTGGCTGGTTTCACTTAGCAACAGATTTACCTGGAGCTTGGTATTTATACCAGCTGTGAAACCAGTAGCCAGGTGTATGTAGTGAGCTCGCAATAGTGGACAGTGAGCTCACCTTGGTGTTTAAGGTGGTAGTAACTTCAGGCTCCTGCAGATGGCGCTGTTCCAGGATGCTGGGGCTATAAATACCTGTGGGGTGTGAGTGACGGGATCCATAGATTGGGAAGAGGTGCTACAGTGCAGGGAATGTCTCGTTCCATGTGTGGTAAACGCTCCAGAGCAGATGTTAATGATTGGCTACAAGGAGTGACTGCATGTGGGCGTGGCCAAAAACCATAGTGCGAAGGAAGTATGAATCTGCAGGTGTATGGAAGCGTACGGTCGTACGGGTCTACCAGCAGTGGGAAAATCCCAGTCTACAGGGAACTCTCCTCGGAGTTGTGCCATCCACCAAATCTGGACCAACTGAACAATTCTTTGATGCAAGAGTGTCTGAACACTGATGTGGCTACATCGAGAAACTTGAATGGTGCATGACACGACCTTTACTCAAGTGGAGGTCGAAAGGGAGGACCTTCCACTGGAGGAGTATGTGACCTTAGGGATCTCTACTTCAACTCAACGACATGCATGTACTTCGTCCACCCCATTGGGTGAGCTTGACGTTGAGCCCATATAGTATTGTACACTGTGCATGGCGCTGGGTGTAGGATAGATGGAGGACTCGAGTGCTCTCGGATTGGCGAACATGTACAGAATGATTGCTCACGAGCTTTAGAAAACAAATAAACGGACACGATTTCACAGTATCATCGTGACAGCTTGAAATAAATGTCACGCGGCTGGAGTAGAATGACTCTCATCTCGTGATGATAAGAGATCTTGCTCCAAGATGCTTCCTTAGAGACAGCTCGCTTCTCTGGATGCACTTTTTCCCAGTGTGGGAGGAAAAAAATCAATGTCCTTCACCACTCCCATCCCACACACGACCGTCTTATTTTTACCCAGGAAGCCCACTGTACTCGCCTCAGCCAGAGCCAGAGGCATCTAGATCTGATTATTTACAACCAGCGGTGCTGATGCTATATGATTACTGACTGTATAGAAGAGATAAAGCAGGATGGACTGGTGTTTATGGTGCGGCGTTATATGATTATAGCCTCGCACCATACGCTTCTTGTTTATTTGTGCCCATTTCAGCTCAATTGCATGACATTTACATTGAGAATCACCGAGATCGTTTACTCAGAGCTTCTCTAGATTTGAGAGACTCATCGTTGCTGCTCTCCTGAATATACACTCATGTATACACTAGACTGTAATCTCTGCAGAGCATATACAGGGGTTGGACAATGAAACTGAAACACCTGGTTTTAGACCACCATCATTTATTAGTATGGTGTAGGGCCTCCTTTTGCGGCCAATACAGCGTCAGTTGGTCTTGGGAATGACATATACTGCGTCCTGCACAGTGGTCAGAGGGAGTTCAAGCCATTCTTCTTGCAGGATAGTGGCCAGGTCACTACGTGATGCTGGTGGAGGTTCGTCCTTCTTGGTGGTATGCTGACATTACCCTGGATACCGTGGCTCTTGATGCATCACAAAGACTTGCTGTCTTGGTCACAGATGCGCCAGCAAGACGTGCACCAACAGTCTGTCGTCTTTTGAACTCTGGTATGTCACCCATAATGTTGTGTGCATTGCAGTATTTTGAGCAGAACTGTGCTCTTACCTGCTAACTGAACCTTCACACTCTGCACTTACTGGTGCAATGTGCAGTTAATGAAGACTGGTCACCAGGCTGGTCCAATTTAGCCATGAGACCTCCCACACTAGAATGACAGGTGTTTCAGTTTCATTGTCCAACCCCTGTATTTACATCATGTATTTATATATCATCCACATATATAGAAGATGTTCTTTTTAAAGAATGTTCTGATGGTTCTGAATCTATGCTGCATTCATGTAAGCTCACCGGACAAAACTGAGTCACCTTGTGTGTTTAAGGTCGTAGTAACTTCAGGCTCCTGCAGATGGCGCTGCACGAGGATGATGGGGCTATATATACCTGCGGGGTGTGAGTGACGGGATCCATAGATTGGGAAGAGGTGCTACAGTGCAGGGAATGTCTGTCATCTTTCACAGTGTGGGGAAAATGGCTCATGAGCAGATGTTTAATGACTTGTGGCTTAAAAGGAGAAATAGGACTGCATGTGGGCGTGGCCAAAGACCATAGTGTGAAGGAAGTAGTGAATCTGCAGGTGACTATGATCATCTAGCACGCCGTACGTGTCCATACAGGTCCTACCAGCAGTGGTAGAAAATCATCAGTCTACAGGGCAATTCTCCTTCGGAAGTTGTGCAGGGTAAGCACAAAAAACATCCACCAGATCTGGCCCAACTGCGCAATCCGGCTACATCCAGAAACTTGTCCAGTACATGCACAATCAGACTCTGTTTCGGTCTGGTGATCTTATGGTGTATCATATATAAGCTTACTCATGCGGGAGATACAGAGCATCTGGATGAACCGAGGCATGCATATGTTCAACAGATGTCATCAATTTGGGTCAAAAATAATGCATGCATTGTTAGCCACGCCCCATGAAGGCTGTGTTATGGTATTGCAATGTGGTTTTCCACCCATATCCGGCAGCTTTAGATCAAACTACGCACGCTCCACATACCCCGGTTTTCATAGTCACTGTTAATCTCATATTCCCTTCTATTTTGCCAGTTTGGGTTCTGCTGTGCTTTGGTCGTGATGCTCATGCTAATGTGCTTCTCGTGTTTCCCCTGCAGGTCCCTTTGTGCGGCGGAAGAGACACCATTCACAGACAACCTACTGATCACCTCAATTTTCGTCATGTGATGCTCGGCGAGGGCTCACCGCATCTGACAGAACGCCCTCAGAACCGCTACCGAATAATTTACGGCCATCGGGCCCAAGGGCATTGTCTTAGACGATGGGAAAAGTACGGCCGAAGTGGGAATCTCACCGTAAGAGCCTGCAACTTACGGCTACCGAGTTGAGTCATCTACAATTAGAGGCTATGTTTAATCATACTGTACACGGGGGGGTGGAGATGTTTTTCTCTTTCTCTCTCTATCTATCTCTCTCTGTACCAGAAGGAGTGGCGTACTCTTAGTATTGCAAAAAAAACAAAAACGAGAAAAGGCCTAAAACCAAGCCTATGACTATCATTCCGAATATTCTATTCTTCGCTCCACATTTCTGCGATCGAATCCATTTCGTTTCGTTCCTGTAGCAGAAGTGATCGTTCCAGAGCCGCCCTAAAACACTCTCACTGACTGAAGCCACACTGGAAAGAGCGATAGGTTATTGCTGCTGAAACAGTCCAAACATGGACCACGATCCACTTCAACATGCTGCCTGCACAGCCTAATTTAGCTGTTGTAATTATCATCATCGTCGTTATGCCGACAATAGCAAGCTCCCTTCAGTCATTAGCTTCGTGCAATACAGCTCACCTCTGAGAGACTTGGGCCGAGACCGAAACGGGGGGGAGATTTTCAGTGTCCAAACACAGTATATGTTTTCTAAAGAGGATTTTGAGATTATATAAAAGAGCATATTTTTGATATTCCTTGAGAAGATTTTAATGACGATTGCTTTCCCTTTTTCCCGCTGGACTGTAATCTCTGCAGGGCATATGAAAAAATATATATATTTACATCATTTATTTATGTATCATTCAAAGATTATAGAAGATGTCTAAGGGGATGTTTACGCGCGTCACGTCATGTTCCTTAAAGCCAAATACGTTGTTTCATGTGCAGTGCATACAGTGACGAAAGCACTGGAAGTCTAGGGACTATACACTGGGAGTATACACTTGCTGTCCACTTTCTTTAAAGCCCCTTAAATACTGGTCAAAAGTTTAGAGACGCCTTCTCGTAGCTGGTTCTCCTTATGTTTGTCTTAAAGCGTCACTGAATAAAAGTGAAGACACCAAACTATAAACTAGCCCTCATGGAATTATACAGTCCACCTTAAACCCCTCCAGAATGGAACTATACAGTCCACCTTAAAACCCTGCAGAATGGAATTATACAGTCCACCTTAAAACCCTCCAGAATGGAATTATACAGTCCACCTTAAAGCCCTCCAGAATGGAATTATACAGTCCACCTTAAACCCTCCAGAATGGAATTATACAGTCCACCTTAAACCCCTCCAGAATGGAATTATACAGTCCACCTTAAACCCTCCAGAATGGAATTATACAGTCCACCTTAAAGCCCTCCAGAATGGAATTATACAGTCCACCTTAAACCCCTCCAGAATGGAATTATACAGTCCACCTTAAACCCCTCCAGAATGAAATTATACAGTCCACCTTAAACCCTCCAGAATGGAATTATCCAGTCCACCTTAAAACCCTCCAGAATGGAATTATCCAGTCCACCTTAAAATCCTCCGTAATGGAATAATCGAGTCCACCTTAAAACTCTCCAGAATGGAATTATACAGTCCACCTTAAACCCCTCCAGAGTGGAGCTGTACAGGAGGATGGAGCAGCTTCCTTACCCTGCAGTGGAGCTGATAGAACAAGGTTTATTACTAAGCAGGTTTGGAGCGATTCTATTGGTCGGTCCATCATGAATATTCACTAACCTGAAAGGAGAACTAGAGCTTTTACACTGTGCAGAAAAAGAGATCAAAGTTTTACACTCAAACAAAAAAAAAAAAAAAATATATATTAGAGGTGGAGATATGGAGGAGCACCATACTGTGTACATCAGGAGTAGATGTGGTGTATCAGGATATGGACTGGTTCAGACTCTCATCAGGTGGAGCTGTTCAGTGTACCACTGTAGAGTCTTTAAGATCACCAACACCATCCATTTAGAGGGGTGTCTCTAAACTTTTGACTGGTCGTGTACCTGTAGTTCCCTGCTTACGTTATAAGCTCCACTTACATCTATACGGGTGAAGAGTGACCGGTTGTATGCACAGATTGTCAGCCACCCTGTACCCCATTCATTATTCAGTGTGTTTGCGTGTAGCTGATAATCTGATAATTCCAGAAGAATCTGATTTTGTCAGGTGTCTGATCGTTTACATGCACTTGGGTAATCAGATAACGGGAATACTCTGTCTGCATGTGCCAGGCTGCCAGTAACTGGATGTCTGCTTTGTGGCACAGCCAATAAGCTCACAAAGGAAGATCCAACATAAGCATAATGTAAAACTTCAGGCAGGTATTTATTTTACGTATTTATAAACCCAGCAGACAACAAAAGAGTCACCTTATGTGTTTAAGGTGGTAGTAACTTCAGGCTCCTGCAGATGGCGCTGCACTAGGATGATGGGGCTATAAACCTCTACAGGGTGTGAGTGACAGGATCCATAGATTGGAAAGAGGTGCTACAGTGCAGGGAATGTCTCTTTCCGTGTGTGGAAAACGCGCCAAAGCAAATGTTAATGATTGGCTAAAAGGAGGGACTGCATGTGGGTGTGGCCAAAGACCATAGTGTGAAGGAAGTAGCTGAATCTGCAGGTGTATGGAAGCAGCGTACGGTCATACGGGTCTACCAGCAGTGGGAAAATCCCAGTCTACAGGGAATTCTCCTTGGAATTGTGCCAGGGAAGGCATCCACCAAATCTGGCCCAACTGCGCAATCCTTCGAAACTTGCCCAGTGCATGCCCAATCCGGTCCCAGCTGTTGTTGGTGCTCTTCTAGGTATTACACGCTACTCGGTATGTCTCAGTCACAGGGGCCTCGTTTTGGCCTGGTGAGCTTATAAGGTAACAAAGTGGCCAGGAAGTGTACCAGTGTCCCATACTACGTCAGCCAACCCATGTTTCACGTCACCCGTACACATGCGTTTGCACCTGATGCCTAATATCACTCTTCTCTTTCCAAAAATCTATTTTTGATAATGCGAAATAGTGACAAGTCATTGGCCCCAGTTATAAACACATGGCTGCTGTTCTGAGAGCGCGACTATAAGAAGAACACCAGCGAGTGGAACACATGATCATCCCACTACGGTGTCCCAGGTCTTCTCTGGAGCTTGTGAAGCATCGGTGAAGCAGGTTGCCATCCTCTCACCGTTTTCCCTTACTTTCTAAGGCTCAGCATCTCCTGAGCCGAAGGGCAGATGTGAAAAAAAGATGAACACGATCAACTAAAATTGGACGGCCATAAAGATGGCGAAGCGTTTGTGGGGACGTTGTTAATCTTTGCACTTTGCACTGTAAATGGAAGTCTTTATACAGTGAACGAGGAGTCCACTTTAATATGTGAAATACAGAGAGATTCCAAATTGGCTCTGCCTCGTCTCTGTGTCTTCTGTGTCTTGTGTGTGTGTGTATTGTAAGGAATGGAAGTATGGTGTTGGGTGGGTGCTCTCGTAGAGAGGTGGATACTTAGCTTCCATGAAGAGACACGCAGGGAACACGTGGTGAAGGGGTTTCAGGGCCAGTTTAATGAACACTGAGAGCACCGAGACTTCGCTCGTCACAGGTTCCCAGATAACGCCAGTTGGGGAACCCAGGCTACAACCTAGTAGAGTTCACCACACGCACATTCTCCCCCGTGCTTTCCTCCACACTCTCCATTATTCGCTCCGGCTCTCCACCGTGCACATGCGCACTGCCCCTGCCTTAAAGTGACCGTTACAGTATGTGTTTCGGTATTTTGCTCGTGTAAACTTTGGTGGAAGAAACGGTTCGGCAAACCCAAGAATGGAGGATGCCGTTCGAAAGCCAGAGACCACCCTTCATTTATTTGATTTCCAGCCAACAGCACACATAGATGAACCAACGAGGAATCAGCTGACAGGAACGAAACTTGGTGGGTAGGTTTGACGTTGTGAGACATACGAATTATTGAAGCTTGTCCGTGCATGTGACGTAAGCAGGGACGGGCCTTATCTCTGTACCTGACTGACCCAACAGCCACGACGGACTACATACAGGACTGTCCTTAACACCACGTCACCGTCACCAAATACTGCAGTGGTGTCGTACCAGACTGTCATGGAGTGACTCAGAATGGCAGCGGGTCATCTTCAGTGACGAGTCCCGCTTTAGTCTTGGTGGAGACGACCAACGAAGAATCCGTGGGTGGAGGCACCGTGGTCAGCACCAAGATGAACAGTTTGTTGTCACACGTCCAGAAGGCCTGGTGTCCCTCCACCTCCACCCCTACCGCACCATCTGCAGGAACTGTATGAGGACGTTCAAGCTGCATGGGATGGATTATCACAGGACACCATTAGGAACCTCTACAGCTCCATACTGAGACGTCTGGCGTGTTGGGTTAGCAAACATGGTGGCCCAACGCCATACTGAGAGACAGACTTCTGTATGTGTAGCTCAATAAATATTGATCATATCAGTCTAAATTTATCATCAGTTATTGATCCTGGTCACCTTTATCTTCTCTCCCAACACCACCGCACTCCCACACCTCCTTCTGGGTGCAGCTGTTCTTTTTATGACGAGTTTATTTTAATTTTTTTATTATTAAATACACAGTGCTATATAACGTATAAAGCAGAGCAAGACCACTCATGATGACTCTGTGTGGTGGTTCAGATGCAAGCTGTCTTGTCTGCAGCAGGTCAAGCGAGAGGTCGAACAGGCTACTTCACCCATTGTAATGAGTGAACGTGGCACAAGATGGCAACCTACACTTGTTCTGCCTGCACTCCAGGCCTCGGAAAGCTTCTGCACAAGGGAGAAAGCATTGCCTGTCCCATGCGGACCAAAGATGAGAGAAGTCAGGCTTGATCATTTGCCCGATCAAAGTATCTTCAGCTTGTCTGGTGTCCAGTCATGAACAACTCCATCACCCCAAGCCCTGAGGACAAGCTATTGTCCTCGGTCAAGATTATAATGACTCATACTGACACTAGTTCTGAACCGACAGTGGAGCAAATGGTACAGCTCCAGAGTCAGTCATCCGTTCTGCCAGTATACAGCAGGGAAATAAGTGATGTCCACCAAGACTGAGAGGTTATCCAGTGCACATTACTCATCAGCCTCATGATCTCCCCAGTTTCTCTCGCCTTGGACACCGTATGACAAAGTAGCACCAGTTATTTAAAGGATGGCACAACAGAAACTCCCACACAAGCTGTTTGCATTTACAGGGTCTTGCCTTCAAGGCATGAGTGTAATGTAGGAGCAAGATTCATAACTGCTTCCCAGTGTTGGGCAATAACTCAGTAAATGCAATGAGCCACTGTAAGTAGTGTTTGGTGTGTATATGCTGACATACACTCAACATGAAAAGAACAGCTGCATCCAGAAGGAGGTGTGGGAGTGCGGTGCGGTTGGGAAGGAAGATAAAAGAGACCAGGATCAATAACTGATGATCCATTTAGACTGATATGATCAATATTTATTGAGCTCCACATACAGAAGTCTGTCTCTCAGTATGGCGGAGTCAGACCGCCGTGTTTGCTAACCCAACACATCTCGGTATGGAGCTGTAGAGGTTCCTAATGGAGTCCTGTGATAATCCATCCCATGCAGCTTGAACATCCTCACACAGTTCCTGCAGATGGTGCGGAAGAGGTGGAGGTGGAGGGACACCAGGCCTTCTGGATGTGTGACAGCAAAACCTTTTCATCTTGGTGCTGACCACGGTGGCCTCCCACACACGGATTCGTTGGGCGTCTCCACCAAGACTAAAGCGGGACTCGTCACTGAAGATGACCCGCTGCCATTCTGAGTCACTCCATGACAGTCTGGTACGACACCACTGCAGTCTTTGGTGACGGTGACGTGGTGTTAAGGACAGTCGTCGTTGTAAAGGTCTACATGCATGTAGTCCTGTGTGGTGTAGTTGTCTGCTAATGGTGCTGTCAGTTAGAAACGGCGATGAAGTCCATCCATGCTTAAGTCACACATGCCGAGCGTGAAACATGAATCGTTGGCATGTCTCTTGATGTCATACCTACCCACCACGTTTCATTCCTGTCAGTTAATTCCTTCTGGGTGCAGCTGTTTGACGATGAGTGTAGTTCCATTCTGGGCGTCTCTTTACTTTAACTCCACCCACATTTTAATATGTAAGATCTTTCTGTTTACTCCACGACATTGTGGTCAAATCTGTCCATCTTTTGACTTATGCAAGCATAATAGCATAACATGTCCAAACTAAAGAAGCATGAAGCGAGTCCACCAATCAAGTAGACAGAGGTCACTTTGTTTTGACCTGTAGGACAGAGCTTGGTTCTAGCTAACGGAACCTGTTCTCCTTCAGTGTTCTGAGCTGATGATGATGTGAATAGACGTCAGTGTCAGACTAATGAATGAGCTTCTATTAAAGACTGGTGGACTGAGAGACACTAGAGTCTCTTCACCTACACTGAGCTGATGAAGAGTCCTGTTCCAGAAATGATAATAGGACATTAGAGCCTTAATAAATCATGCTCCTGTTACTCTCCATACTTAAGTACATCTGAAGGTACATACTTTAGTACTGTTACTCTCCATACTTAAGTACCTCTGAAGGTACATACTTTAGTACTGTTACTCTCCATACTTAAGTACATCTTAAGGTACATACTTTAGTACTGTTACTCTCCATACTTAAGTACATCTGAAGGTACATTAGTACTGTTACTCTCCATACTTAAGTACATCTGAAGATACATACTTTAGTACTGTTACTCTCCATACTTAAGTACATCTGAAGGTAAATACTTTAGTACTGGTACTCTCCATACTTAAGTACATCTGAAGATACATACTTTAGTACTGTTACTCTCCATACTTAAGTACATCTTAAGGTACATACTTTAGTACTGTTACTCTCCATACTTAAGTACATCTGAAGGTACATTAGTACTGTTACTCTCCATACTTAAGTACATCTGAAGATACATACTTTAGTACTGTTACTCTCCATACTTAAGTACATCTGAAGGTAAATACTTTAGTACTGGTACTCTCCATACTTAAGTACATCTGAAGATACATACTTTAGTACTGTTACTCTCCATACTTAAGTACATCTGAAGGTACATTAGGACTGTTACTCTCCATACTTAAGTACATCTGAAGGTACATACTTTAGTACTGTTACTCTCCATACTTAAGTACATCTGAAGGTACATTAGTACTGTTACTCTCCATACTTAAGTACATCTGAAGGTACATACTTTAGTACTGGTACTCTCCATACTTAAGTACATCTGAAGGTACAGACTTTAGTACTGTTAATCTCCATACTTAAGTACATTTAAAGGTAAATACTTTAGTACTGTTACTCTCGATACTTAAGTACATCTGAAGGTGCATACTTTAGTACTGTTACTCTCCATATTTAAGTACATCTGAAGGTACATACTTTAGTACTGTTACTTCAGTGAAGGTCTAGAGAGAGGAACTTCTACTGACACTGGAGGAGGATTCTACCTTGGGGATCTCTACTTTAACTCTACTACATGCTTTGTGTACTCTATCCATCACTGCTGTATCCATCACTTTCTCTTGCAGTTCTCCGTCAGAAACATCAGTAAAAAGACCGCCTGCAAATCAGCTTGAAAACATTACTGGTACTGTTAATACCTTCAGTAATCAGTTCCGCCTGCAGCAGTGTATTATTATTCGGAGAAAGGTGAGAACCATCAGCATAATAATGAGCTTTATTTGTGAACTATGCAGCAGATTTAGCAGAGCGGTGCAGTACATGGCGTCCATGCATGAAAAACTGAAGGCCTCTCTTGATGAAACCATAAGCCTGGGCTTTTTCTCTGCACCTGCCAATGTTTTTCTATATGCACCACTCAAATCACACATCATTATGACCACACAACAAACCATCCAACCATGCAAAAGTTTGAAAACAGTGTTCTCCATAATTAACCTACACAATGGTCGTGATATAGCAGTCCTGTGCAAGTGTCAAATCATTAATAGGGCATGAGGCAGCTGTAAATGAAGCAGATTTAGACACGTCCCGAATGATGGATGGAGCAACAATGGTAAGGAAACTTGCATAGAATCCATAAATTAGTTGCAAGAAATTAGTATTAAGGTTGGCGGAGTGGGTACCACTGTTACCTTACAGGAAGAAGGGCCTGGGATGATTTCCGGCTGTTGTGTTCGTGTTCCTTGGGTTTCCTTTGGGTACTCTGGTTTTCTCCCATAGTTCGTAAAGTCAGCCTAATTGGAGATGCTAAACTGCCCTCCCTAGTAGGGCTGCCACCCGTCCCATAAAATACGGAATCATCCTTTATTTGGTCAATAAATGTTGTGCCCTGTATTAAACCAATACAGGACGCGATTTGTACCGTATTTCTGTAAATGTCCGTAAATTTGTTCCTTATTTCGGTAAATGTCCGTAAATTTGTTCCTTATTTCCGTAAATGTCCGTAAATTTGTTCTGTATTTCCGTAAATGTCCGTAAATTTGTTCCATATTTCCGTAAATGTCCGTAAATTTGTTCTGTATTTCCGTAAATGTCCGTAAATTTGTTCCGTATTTCCGTAAATGTCCGTAAATTTGTTCCTTATTTCTGTAAATGTCCGTAAATTTGTTCCTTTTTTCGGTAAATGTCCGTAAATTTGTTCCTTATTTCGGTAAATGTTCGTAAATTTGTTCCTTATTTCCGTAAATGTCCATAAATTTGTTCCTTATTTCCGTAAATGTCCGTAAATTTGTTCTGTATTTCCATAAATGTCCGTAAATTTGTTCTGTATTTCCGTAAATGTCCGTAAATTTGTTCCATATTTCCGTAAATGTCCGTAAATTTGTTCCGTATTTCCGTAAATGTCCGTAAATTTGTTCCGTATTTTCCGTAAATGTCCGTATTTGGTTTTTCCTTATTTCCAGTAACATTCCGTAAATTTGTTCTGTATTTCCAGTAAATGTCCCGTAAATTTGTTTCCATATTTTCCGTAAAGTGTCGTAAATTTTGTTCCGTATTTTCCGTAAATATCCGTAATTTTTTTTCCTGTCTTTCTGTAAATATCCCGTATTATTTATTCTGTAATATCCGTAACCT
>JAMWET010002665.1:0-170000 GCA_024036415.1 Prochilodus magdalenae
TGTGGCCATTTGCACACTCCTACAGATGGAGTCTTCCTTGGAGTGTAACAGTGTTTCAGTTGCACAATATCCATTGTGACAATATGGGTTTAGGTCTCAGTTTCTTTTGTACACTTTATCCAATTTAAGAGCTCCAATTCTTGGTCCCGCGACGAAATGTTCCGCTGAAGACCGCACACACGAACCCACGCTTCCTAGATGCTCCAGATAACCTTTAACTCAGGACCCCTGAAATTACTACTTTAGATAACTCCTATAGTTTAAGAAACTGTAGTAGTAATTTGTGTTCCATACACTCAGACTCTAGTCCGATCTAATCTAAGAGATCTCCCAATACACCTTTTACTACTCTGTTATTTTTTGCCTTGCTGTCCAGATGAAAACCTGCTTTTTTGGAAAATGTTTTCCAGGCTGGACCATCGGTGGAATTTCCTGTTCGTACACTTGCTATGGTTTGGCCCGATTGATTTGAATGGCTAGAGTTGTTTCCATTTTCATGTAAATGTCTTTATGTTCTCTTTCAAAAACCTTTTTTAATGGTCCACAGAAATTCAGAGCCAAACTGCTATCCATAGATTTTCATGCAGGAAAGCACCCCCCCCTTTAAAATGAATTTGCTTAGATGTCGTCTACATATTCAGACTCTTTGTAACCATTTTGTATAGGTAGAATATTATATAGTTTGATTGCCCTAGACTTTTGTTGGCATACGATCATATTTGGACTACAGTCGCGGGAGGCTTTCGGCAACAAATGGTATTATCAGAAGTCCCAGCTGAGGCGCGGTAGAACCTCTCTGGATTGCTTCATACAGTTGGTGAAGGTCCTGGCCAGTGTGAGTTCAGATCCTGTACTGTCTCGTTAAACGCTCCTCGCTCTGTTGATTCAAGACGATAAAACGCTGAAATGATGTACTTGGAATATTCATTTTACATTTACGACACTTTAGGCAGACGCTCCATTTTTTATCCATAAGCGACTTACACAAAGTGCTTAGTGTTTAAAGATCCAGAATTGGCATCAACCACTTGGTACATGACCGACCAAGTTGTTAGACAGTTCAAACTACCCTTGGTCCCTTGAGCTCAGATGCTGTCCGAGAACAAGGGCTAAGTGTCTTAGGACATAAGGAGACGCATAGAATGCAAGTCTTCCATTGCATTTTTGAACGGATGGATGGTCAAGTTCAATCTGTATTTGAGAGCTCGATAATGCAGGACTCAAGGGTACAGATCCATAAGCTTGAAACATGGGCCCTGAGGTAGGGAGGTAGGCTGGTCTATATTCTTTAACCGGCTTTGGGAGCATGAGAAAGTTTTAAATCTAGAAAAGGTTAAAAGGAAGGCGCGAGCAGTCTTGTCTGGAATTTCTAGCTAGTCTTTTACAACAACTGTGATTGTATATCGCTGCAGCCCAATACTAATCAGCAATTGGAGTGCGGCGTCACAACTTGTCAGCCAAACGAATGTGAGTCGCGGTATCTGTGGTACGATCATTATTAACTTCCGACCTTTAATTTGGGTAATGGGTAGCACTTGTGATGTGACAGACTATATATTCCTTCTTGCGTGGTGCGCACTGAGATTTTAGTCCCCTACAATGACCTTGTGCAGGCATTTTCCTGTTTGCCTTAGTAGTATGATATCTTGCAGGAACAGCATTTTGAAAAGAGTGCAAGTGCAGCCATGTGTTGTGTGGCATAGCGTTTTATTTTGTAGTAGGGTATGAAGAGGGTAGAAGCACCCAATGAACAGTGGGTAGAGCGTAGAGGTCAGTATAGAGGTAGAGGAGCACCACAATGAAAATAGGGGCAGATAATGAGTGGTTTGAAAATCATAAAAAAATTCCTTCCCCCCCCCCCCAATGGTGCTGCCCGTCATTCTTGTTCCTTCTTGCAAAACAGCTCAATCTTTTCTCAGGCTTGTGTCTTAGTTGATATACTGTGTAGATTTGTGTTGGTAACTCGGCTTGTGCCTTGTCGTTTTGGTGATCAATAGAATTAAGGTGACTCTGTTATCAGGTAATGTCCAAATTGAAATGTAGCTTATTAAGACTTCCTATTGGACTGTCTAATTGTAGCTAGTTTATCTAAGGCCTTATACACTACATCGAGTACCATACAAAGGGCATGCAATAGGTGAAGTCTCTTTAGTTGGAGGTCTTGACTCAAAGGGTGCTGGGTCTACTCTGAGGTCTCTTGCGCTGGAGGACACATAAACCATCAAAGGAGTTTAGGGGATTGTCTACATCATAACCCAGACTTTAGTTGATTTGAAATACCCTGACTATTGTCGTTGTGGCGTGATCTTATTAAGACTCTTACAAGCTTCCGCTCGCACGCTGTTAATCAGGTTAACTAGTTTTCCGTAGGCTGCTTGGAGGTGTGTTCCTGGTTAAACAATACATGTCCCTGATATACTCACGGTATAACACTTTTATATTGAGATCCCATACATTCGTGAGGCTTCTCTTTGTTAAATTTTAATAAAGTGGCCAGACTTTAAGGTAATGATGGTGTTTCACTGCTGCTGCTGTTTTTGAAAAAAAAAAAAAAAGAGCATCATTTTGAGTGCTTTGTTTCCCGAACCTCTTTATTTCGTTCAAGGTCAATATAATATTATATCTTAAGCACAATAACTCGATCACTGTTAGGAACATAAGGCTGTTGAAAACACTCCTGCGACTTGGTTCTTGCAAGTTTCTCAGTCTACAACTTAGAACAATCATAGAGGGGTCCTGAAATGTTCATCTTATAGTGGCATGTCCACTGTGTGGAGACATAATCTAAAAAAATACAAATCCGGAAATCACAATGTATGATTTTTTTAATAAGTTTATTTTGTGTGTTTACTTATGCTGCAAAGTATGTATTTGAACTACAAAAATGTCTGGCCCTACGAATCAGACCTGTCTAGTTCCGCCTCTAAGACTCCCACATCCATCGTCTCTCATCTTATTTTTTATTGTGTTCTAGAATTAGAAGCACATGTTTTGAGGCTCGTTAGCTGTGCATTAGAAGACGACCTGTCCAGCCACGAAGTTGTTTAGCCCCATCACAATATTATCAAAGTTAATCCAATTACTAACTTTACTACATGGCTAAGACCTCAAAGAGTGCTGTCCAAGGACTCATCTTACCACAGACAAAACTGTTCGACGACTCGTGCACAACACTGAGCTATGGTAAAGGGCCTACTGGGTGCAATTGGGCCGAAGCATCTTAAGGTGGAAAAAGATCACTGTGTTGGACCGCATATTATTTATGAAACTTGGAATAAGTAATTAACTTAAAGCATGACTGTCAATCCTGTGCCTGATATGACGGACTGGGGCCTTTTCCACTTTGTAATAGAGCCCCTACGCACTTTTTACACCTTGTTGGGTGTTATCAGTGATACCTTAGTAGAAGGTGAGGAGTCAACCCAGAACTACACGTTGGAGGAGCTGTGGGTCAAATGACCTGGAAGTAGCAGACTGGTCACCCGAACTGTTTTCCATGTTTATCATCATACATAGTGAATTTCCTGGTTATTTTTTAATTTTTTTAGAGTTATGCTCTACTCATTTCAGTGGGACAAGTAAATTTTCAGACTGACTAAAAGGAGTGGACTGCAATTTGGGCGGTGGCCAAAGACACACATAGTGACTGCAGGGGAAGTAAGCTAGCTAAATCTGCAGGGTTATGGGTAGCAGGGGTTAATAGCCTCGCAGTGGCTCAAAATCTCAGTCTACTGGGGAATTTCCATGCACGTGAATTGTCCCAGGGAAGTCGCATCCACTTGACAAATCTGGCCCAACTGCGGAGTTCTTAGATGTAAGAGTGTTTGAACACTGATGTGGCCAGAAACTTGTCCAGTTCAGGCCAAATCCAATCGCATCTGTTATTGGCGTATCTGGAGGTATTACATTACTGCTATTATAGCAGGGAGACCGAATCCCAGTCTACAGTATGGAAGGCAAAATGGAAGAAACTAAACATGACTGTCAATCTCCCTTGGACTGGGGCTCCACGCAAGATCTCACCTGGTGGTGTCTCAGTGATCCCAAGAAAGGTGAGGAATCAGCCCAGAACTACATGGGAGGAGCTGGTCAATGACCTGAAGAGAGCTGGCACCACTGTTTCCAAGGTTATCATCATACATAGTGATTTCCGGATTTCTTTTTTTTAGATTATGTCTCTCACAGTGGACAATGAAAATTTCAGACCCCTCCATTTCTAAGTGGGAGAACTTACAAAGTCGCAGGGTGTTCAAATACTTTTTTTCCTCACTGTATATATAATATATAATGTTTATTGAAAATTAAGACAGCTTAGACACCAATGTAATGAATCTTACTTCTACTTTTTTTTTTTTTTTTACAGTGAATTAGCATGGTTACTTGCTTTTGCATGGTCCCCCATGTTCAAGCCAGTACTGGGATGCTGCAACCCAAATTTAAAATCTGACATTTCTGACTACTCATAACAATCTCCTTTAAATCTTCATAAACTGTTTACAGTATTTCCAACTGTGTTAAGGTTACATGATGTATGCATCAGCAGAAATCTGTTCAAAGCTCCAATTCCATTCATATTGGCAGATACAAACTGTAAACATTTTACAAAAAGATGGCTCTTTTAAGGAATCTTTAGTAAAGACAAAATGTTTGTAGAAGTTTTGTTGGAAATGTGGGTTGTAATGTAGACTAGCCCATATACAGCATAAATGAACAACCCTTTGTAATGATCTGAGGACAGAATCGAATTCATGCAAGTACATTAATAGAACCACTATATATAGATTATATACACATTATCTATTGAGGTACATCATAATCCAGAATGTGTACTGTCTCCCATGGTCCGTAAGAGCAGTAACATGTTCTCTAAAGGTACAGACTGTCAAACGTTCACGCACACACACACACACACACAACACACACACACACAACGGCCGTAAGGCTTGCTGATTCCAGGGGGAGGTACCCGAGACCAGACTGATATGTTGAGCTCTTGTGGTGACCATGCAAGTCTCACTGATGACCACTCAGTATAAGGAGAGAGTTTTGTGTTTCAACAGCCAACTGATTACATCACTAAAGCTTGGAAGGATGTTTTCAACTTGACATTCACACCGCCAGAAACTCTTTTTGCCCCAAACAAAGCGAGTTCTCATGGATGGCTGCGCAGTTTTTGGTGGATGTTATTTTCGGTGGCCCAAGAGAATACACGGCAGCGGCATGGATTTCGAACTGACAGGCTTTGTGACCTGATGGCCTGGTTTTCCATGTCACAGAGTGACTCGGCCGACCCAACCTATTTTCCTAACTTCTGTCCCACCACAGAGACCAGTCCCATTTTCATGACGGCCCCGAGCAGTGAAAAAACTATTGTGTTTATTTTCATACCTTGGGATGGTGCACAGTAATGCCGTTTTCATGTCCTTAAGCTTTGAGTGACACTGCATGGACCCAACCATTAAGTATATCTGAAAATATCATTTACCGGGAACTGCTAAATTCTGCAGGGTGCCACGTTAGGTCGTACAATAGCAAATAAAATTTACTGGTATTATTTGTAGGCTACCTACTGAATATTATAATCTGATAGAAGCAAAAGAATTCATTGGTGATTCTCTTATCCAGAGCAGCAATTTACAATTTTGACACTTTAGGGTATGTATTACAAGTCCTTGTCCAAGGACCTCTTCCTTGGTGAGCTCACCAGACATAAAAGGCAGTCAGCTTGCGTGGGTAAGATGGTTGTAACTTCAGGCTCCTGCAGATGGCACTGCTTGAGGGACTATTTAATAACCTGCTGGGGTGTGAGTGATCGGATTTTGTGGTATTGAGAAGAGGTGTACAAGTGCAGGGAATGTTCTCGTTCCATGTGTGGAAAATGTCTCCAAAGCAGATGATTAATGGATTGGCCTACATAAAGGAGTGACTGAGCCAATGTGGGCGTGGCCAAAGACCTTAGTGTGAAGGAAGTAGCTGAATCTGCAGGGGTATGGTAGCGTAGATGGTTCCCATAGGGTCTACCAGCAGAGGATAAAATCCCAGTCTACAGGGAACTTCTCCTCGTGAATTGTCCCCAGGGAAGGCATCCCCAAATCTGGGCCCAATTGCGGAGTTCTTACATGTAAGAGTGTTTGAACATTGATGTGGCCAAATCCAATCACAGCTGTTATTGGCGCATCTGGAGGTATTAGGGGGAGACCGAATCCCAGTCTACAATATAGAAGGCAGAGCTGTTATCCACTACACTACATCTACCACAAAGGGTTTGCACTTTCATGGTTACTCTACTTTGTAATAGGAAGCACAGTAATTCGACCAGTAAGACTCAGAGGATCAGAGGGGTGAAAGACATTGATTCTTGCTGGGATTTTACAAAGTGAAAGATAACAATTCAGTAGGAACGAAAGAGTCTTTGGCATAGACCTCCCCCTTAATCTAAGTCTTCAGGCATCTCATCTTGCCTACACCTCAGACAACCAGACATGGATCAAACTGGTGGTGGTGGGGAGGAAACATTGAGATGTTGGCATCTGAAAGCAGCTGAATGGGTTTAAAAGTTGAATTGTTTAACATGAGGTGTAGGCTTACGATTAGTCGGAAGGTCGGCCAGATGGATGGATGGATGGAAGGAAGATAGAAAGGATGGATGGATGGTAAAATGGATGGATAGCATAGGAATAAGATCAGATTTAGGCCAACAATTAGTTGTATGGTAAGATGGTAGGCCAGATGGATGGATAGATGGATGGATGGATAGTTGGATGGCATAGGAAAAAGATTGATGGATGGTTGGATGGATGAACAGTCGAATGGTAGGATGAATGAATGGCATAGGAATAAGATCAGATGTAGGCCTATGCTTAGTTGTATGGTCAGACGGTCGGCCAGATGGATGGATGGTCATATGCGTGGATGGATGGATGGCATAGGAATAAGATCAGGTGTAGGCCTACAAGTAGTCGTATGGTCAGGCTGATGGATGGATGGATAGTTGGGTGAATGGGTAGATGGATGGTCAGTCGGATAGTAAGATGGAAGGATGGCATAGCGATAAGACTGGCAGAACTTTTGCCAATGCCTCCATTTACATTATTACAGCATGTTATATTGTTCTTTTTTCATAAACCGAAAGAAAACCTGTATGAAAGTAAATTCCTCCCCTGGACCACTAAAGCACTCACAAGAAGTGGTTTATTATAAATTTGGTGTGGTGAAAGATTTATTCATTTATTCAAGAACATTTCTTCTTTTTCTTCCCACCACAGTTTGCGAATAAGAAGCTTGAAATGATTGAAAGTGGGCCAAGACAACCGAAGAGAAATGCGCCCTCCATATCTGCGAGACGGCCCCTGTAGAAGCGTCTGTCGCTGACACCTTCACCTCGTCTATAGCAAGGCATGCTGCTTCTCAGGAGAAATATGATTGTATGACTATATCCATTTATATTTCTGGGGATAGCTCAGCATAATGTCCTCTGAATCAAATAACCTGCACCATATATCAACCAGTGTCTCCTTTCATAAGAGCAGTCCAGGCCAATTCAATACACTGGGCCAGACATCACTGTATCATGGTTTTAAATGGAATTCCAAAGGCAATATTTTTCCAGACTTTGTTCAGCGTAGATCAAACCAGGTATATTTACTCACCTGTCACAGCCAGGACCACCACGATCTCACAGGCTTAGTAAACAGGTCCCTGATGCTGTTCATGCCTCGTTTCGTGGTGACTGGTGACTGTGGTTGATGAAGCTTAATGTGATTGTTGGATGTTTGGGGTTTTCATGCCTGTGGAGAAGTGTTTTTCGAACAAATGACACAGGGTGGCGTCTTTAGCGTACCTGCATGAGTGTTCACCAACCATATGTATTGTACAATGACAGCGGCCAGTTGCCGTTTTATTAGGTACAGGGGTTGGACAATGAAACTGAAACACCTGTCATTTTAGTGTGGGAGGTCTCATGGCTAAATGGGACCAGCCTGGTGGCCAATCTTCATTAATTGCACATTGCACCAGTAAGAGCAGAGTGTGAAGGTTCAGTTAGCAGGTAAGAGCACAGTTCTGCTCAAAATACTGCAATGCACACAGCATTATGGGTGACATACCAGAGTTCAAAAGAGGACAGACTGTTGGTGCACGTCTTGCTGGCGCATCTGTGACCAAGACAGCAAGTCTTTGTGATGTATCAAGAGCCACGGTATCCAGGGTAATGTCAGCATACCACCAAGAAGGACGGACCTCCACCAGCATCACGTAGTGACCTGGCCACTATCCTGCAAGAGGAATGGCTTAAAATCCCTCTGACCACTGTGCAGGACTTGTATATGTCATTCCCAAGACCAACTGACTCTGTATTGGCCGCAAAAGGAGGCCCTACACCATACTAATAAATGATTGTGGTCTAAAACCAGGTGTTTCAGTTTCATTGTCCAACCCCTGTACACCTGCCATAAAGACTCAGAGAAGCGAAAAATACATAGCCAAGAGCAGTACTGTGGTCAGAAACTGACTATTAATCATGGGTGCTGGAACAATGGGGAATTTAACCCACCATGCAGGACTGAACTCACTACACTTTTCAAAAAACACAACAACAAAATGAAAAAATAAATAAATAAAATGAAAGGAAAAAAAATAAAAACCACCCTCAAACACCCTTATTGACCCCTGACCTATTGGAATGAATTGACAGACAGTTAAACACAGGAGCAGAACCATTTTAACTGGAGGGTAGAACATTTCCAAAAATGAGAAACCTACAGATTAATGTTCAGGGAGTAGTTTTTTTTTTTTAAACAGTGGTGTCTAAATTAATGCACCAGGTCATATAGTTTAGAACTACACCATCTGGAATACACTAAATGTCAGTTGCACTATTATGGAGATACTAGATTTCCACCAATCAGCCATAACACCTCAATGACTACACACTCTGTATCCATTTTATCAGCTTTACCTATCATATAGGAGCACTATGTAGTTCTACAATTACAGACTGCAGTCCAGCTGTTGCTCTGTATACTTCATTAGCCTGTTCTTCAATGGTCAGGACCCCCATAGGACCACCAAAGAGCAGATATTATGTGGGTGGTGTATCACTCTCTTTATGGAACACTGGGACGCCATGTCATCTGGACCAGAGAGGACAAGGATAACCCAAGTTGTTATCAGCGCTCCGTTCAGAAGCCTGCATCCCTGATGGTATGGGGTTGCATGAGTGCTTGTGGCATGGGCAGCTTGCATGTCTGGAAAGGCACCATTAATGCAGAGAACTTCTTCAGGTTCAGGTTTTAGCAACAACATTATATGCTCCCATCTAGACGTCATCTCTTTCAGGAAGACCCCTGCATTTTTCAACAAGATAATGCCAGTTAACCCCATTTCTGCAGCAATCACAGAACACCATGGCTGTACGTAGGAGAAGGATCCGGGTACTGAGGGAAAATGGCCAGCCTGCAGTCCAGATCTCTTTCACCTATAGAGAACATTTGGCCGGGCGCATCATAAAGAGGAAGGTGGCGACAAAGAAGGCCCAAGACCGATTGAACAGTTTAGAGGCCTGTATTAGACATGAATGGGACGGAGCATTCCTATTTCTAAACTTGAGAAAAACTGGTCTCCTCCTCTGTCCCCAGACGGTCTATTGAGTGTTTGTAAGAAGAAGGGGGGATGCCACACAGTGGTAAAATTGGTCTTGTCCTAACTTTTTTGGGATTTGTTGACGCCATGAAATTTTGAAACAACATATTTCCCCCTTAAAATGATGCATTTTCTCAGTTTAAACTTCTGATCTGTGATTTGTGTTCTATTCTGAATAAAATATTAGATGTTGGCACCTCCACATCATTGTCTTCAGTTTTTCTTCACAATTTGTTTAGTGTCCCAACTTTTTGGGAATCCTGTTTGTAGGGTCAAACCCGGTCTGCAAACGAGAATAACAACAGACAGGGGTACACACGATGAGGCAATACTTCTCAACGGGTCAGTGGGAGAGAGGAGTATTTGTACAAGAGGCTAATCAGCCACAGGTGAAATCAAAATTCTGGAGATCTGGACCTGAGAAACGGAACGGGATTGGGAGATGGTGGACATGTGACAGTGACATCCTCGAGTGGTGGGTTATGGGAAACTGAGTCCGGGAGATTGGGGATGAGAGGAAAGCCAGCAGACGTGACACAAATCTACAATTCCAGATATCTGAATAAGAGTTCCAGACTTGATTCCTGACATTCCTGGCTCTAATAAGATCCTGGCCCAGTAATTAGTAGGTCCGGGTTGTGTAGTCCTCATAAGAGCAGGCACTTCTCAGCCTCCTTAGTCACGTACCTTTGGCTATGGATGCAATTACGATAGCTGGGTCTGTGTTGTAAACATCAGGCAGCAGGACGTCTAGCATTAGGTCTTGTATGAGACGCTACTCAATAAACAAGAGAAAATCCACAGCACATCTTTTTCTCCCCCTCCTTTATTCCTTTAGTTCCATCAGGCGCCAATGTTTAATTCATCATCAGCTACATACAGCGCGAGGCATTGCTCATTATGCCCTGAGTGGACACTTCTTTTTTTTTTTTTTTTTTTTCCCTTCTTCTTCTAAAGTATGTTTTTGTTGTCTGAAGGCCTCGGCTGAAAAGGCTGGAAGAGGCTTGGGACTGTGAGAATTGAGAGGCAATGCTGAGAAGTGGTAGAGGTGACTTCTAAAAAGCTTTTCACACTGTGAAGAGCAGAGGCACGCACATCAAAACCAGGCGTCCCCCAGGAGCGCCCGTCGCTCTCTCCAGCGGGGTCACAAAAGCAGTTTATTTTGTTTTCCTCTCCACACTCTTCCTCCAGACTCCCCTACGCTTAATCCACATGAAATTCAATCAATACAGCCAGCTCTTTCTGCATAAATGGACCCAACAGTTATTTTTTCCCCCACCAGTTCGCCATTACAATTTTGTCCATTAGTGAAAAGAGTTGGGACAAAACAAAACAAAACATACAAACAAACCGAGCAACAAAACGAACAAAGAATAAACAACGTGTCGGGCTCCGCACCGCTCCTGGTGGAGCTCATGTTGATGCAATATAATAAAACATCATTTTCAGCCTCAAACACAGCCCATAATCATTTGTCTGCTCTCACATGGTGCATGATAATTGCTAACTGTGCTTTGACACACTTACTTTCCCTAATTACAGCAGGCGTCCCTGACAGTGATAGTTATTGTCTTTATTTGTATTTACAGTAGCTCCGCAAAGGCAAAGGAGGAGCACGAGTCCCTAATGCCGTTTGCATCGATGGGCCCGGCTGGGGGAAAAGGGAGCGGCATGGGCAGTGTCTAAAATAAACTGTGGCTTGGCTCACAGATGGGTCATTAGTGCAAGATGCTGAAGAAGGGATTGAGATTGTGAGCCAGAGCAAGAGCATACCCTTATTATTTCTCTGTCTCTCTCTCTCTCTCTTTCACTCTCCCTCTCTTACTCTCACTCTCTCTCTCTTTCACTCTCTCTCGCTTGCTCTCTCTCTCTCACTCTCTCTCTCTCTCTTTCACTCTCTCTCGCTTGCTCTCTCTCTCTCTCTTTCACTCTCTCTCGCTCTCTCTCTCTCACTTTCTCTCTCTTTCACTCTCTCTCGCTCTCTCTCTCTTTCACTCTCTCTTTCACTCTCTTTCACTCTCTCTCTCTTTCACTCTCTCTCGCTCTCTCTCTTTCACTCTTTCTCTCGCTCTCTCTCTCTCTCGCTCTCTTTCACTCTCTCTCACTTTCAAGCTCTCTCGCTCTCTCTCTCTCACTCTCTCTCTCTCTCTCTTTCACTCTCTCTCGCTCTCTCTCTCTCACTAACTCTCTCTCTCCCTTTTTCACTCTCTCTCGCTCTCTCTTTTACTCGCTCTCGCTCTCTTGTTCACTTTCACTCGCTCTCGGTCTCTTGTTCACTTTCTCTCACTCTCTCTCTCTCTCTCTTTCACTCTCTCTTGCTCTCTCTTTTACTCGCTCTCGCTCTCTTGTTCACTTTCACTCGCTCTCTCTTTTACTCGCTCTCGCTCTCTTGTTCACTTTCACTCGCTCTCGGTCTCTTGTTCACTTTCTCTCACTCTCTCTCTCTCTCTCTTTCTCTCTCTCTCTCTCTCTCTTTGCTTACAGTATGAGACCTGTTAACAAAAAGCCGCCTGGAGCGCCTAACTAAGCATTACGCAGCAAGCAGCGTCACGAATGCAACAGGTTTCTCTGCTAATTAGCTGCTGACTATGGCGGTGGAAATTTATACGTTAACATCTAATGGTGGGAAAAACCTCCGACTGAGGCCATTAAAACAGTTTAGATTCCGGTGGAATGATTAATTCCATAATGTTTTGGCTTGTGGCACAGCAGATTAAGTAAAACTGCTGGGAATGATTCACCACCCATATAATACCTCCTCTATGGTGGTCCTGTGGGGGTCCTGACTTTTGAGGAGCAGGGTACAAGAGTAACAAAGTGTGCAGAGAAACTGATAGACTGTAGTGTGTAATGGTTTCTGTACTTAGTCTACCTCTGACAATGTAGCTGAGTTAAAGTAGAGATCCATATGGTGGAATACTCCTCCAGTGTCTCCAGTTCCTCCTTTTAGACCTCCACTGGAGTAACAGTACTAAAGTATGTACCTTCAGATGTACTTAAGTATGGAGAGTAACAGTACTAAAGTTTTTACCTTCAGATGTACTTAAGTATGGAGAGTAACAGTACTAAAGTATGTACCTTCAGATGTACTTAAGTATGGAGAGTAACAGGAGTATGATTTATTACGGCTCTAATGTCCTATTATCATTTCTGGAACAGGACTCTTCATCAGCTCAGTGTAGGTGAAGAGACTCTAGTGTCTCTCAGTCCACCAGTCTTTAATAGAAGCTCATTCATTAGTCTGATACTGATGTCTATTCAAATGATCATAAGCACTGAACACTGAAGGAGAACTGGGTCTATTAGCTAGAACCAAGCTCTGTCCAACAGCTCAAAACAAGCGATCGCTGAACCCTGATTGGTGGGATTGCATTGCATTTCTTTGGTTAGGACAGCTTATGTTTATATGTAGACAAAAGCCAAAAAGGAAGGACAGATTTGGCCATAATGTAGAGGAGTAAACAGGAAGATCTTAGACTTAGAGTTAAAGTAAAAAGACCCCCAGCTTTGGAATGCTTCAGTACAGACACACCAACACACTACTTAAGCACAGTAATCAATTACATTTACTGAGTTACTGTCCAACACTGGTAACTACATAAAGTGGAGCTGATGAAGTGGACAACTGGTAAAGTGAGTGTAAATACCTGACAACTCTCAATAACAAATGTGTTCCTTTGAGCAATGCCACAGAAGAACCACATTTGGCTCCATCAAGAACATTTTAGTTGACAAATCTTTTAATGGAATTCTCAGTTAACCTGCTACACCAGCTCTCTTACTTGGCATAGCGGCACTAATGCTAGATTTGATGGCGGCTCATTTTGTTTTCCCAGTTCTTCCACTGAAAATGCTGAAAGTTGGACAGGTTTTCAGATTTAGGCCTGGAAATATGTCATAGCATGTGGTAACGTGTTTCACAGGTATCCCTGGCTAAGTTACAGGTGCAAGGCTGCTAGAGCATGTAACAGTCAAATTTATGCTGTGCCTTTAAGAAAGGGGCATTGTACTTACATATCCCAGTGTGGCCTCTGCAGAAGAAGAGAGCAGAGTGGAGGTGTTGAGCGGTTTTCCTACCAGTCTCGTCTTTTATTTGTTTATACTCTCTGTAACGCTAGGGCTTAACTACAGTCAAACTTATACATAAGTGGACTGTTGTGGCCGGGAGACTGATTTCAGTTAGTAACGGTGAATAAACGAGTATACAGGAGGACCCACACTAACATCTGTGTGGCTTCTGCTAACTCCTCTCCTCATGGCTAACTTCGAAGGCTCTCCCCCATTATCCGGGCCAAAAACTTACAAGCACCAGCCAGCAGATCAGTGCTGCAGCTCCAGTTGTTCAAGAATACTAGACTAAAGTTTGTCGATTATGGGTAAAGCCCTAAACAATGACAGCATAGCAACATAATAGTTTATCAAATCATTTTCAGGGGCCCCACAAATAATATGGCTTTTGAGGCATCATTGGAATTATATAACAGGATTGTCCTGTTGAAAAATGTGTTGTAGTGGTCTAGTGCTGAGCCATGGCTCCATTGGTCCTTGGCTGCAACAATGTCTCAGTGGGTGAGGAGAGTTAGCGGCAGCTAAGTTAGACATCAGGAAACTACTGTTGACAGATTTTTCTGAGAATACAAACCCACACCCGAAAAAGACAGCAATAAAGAAAATGGTGCCAAGAAAATTCAGCGCTCAAACATGATGACAGCTATGTAGTTTCATTGATATTCTGCCAAAGCCATTACGATAGCGTGCAGTCAGGAGCTAGCGAATGAAGCTATGACACCACCGAATCACTTCAGCAAAGTGGCAAAACAAGAGGCTAATCACATCCATCCGAGCTCCCCAACCTGTCCCACCAGACAGTCCATGGTCCTCAGTTAGCGTTCCAACGGTGCAAAGAGTAGTCTCCAAACAGGTGTCACATTTTGGCATCCTTTGTGTTTAAGGATATGGGTTGTAATATAATGTTACTGAGGCGTAAAGCTAAGGAGCTGTGACGCCCTTTCAAAACGTCAAGCAGGAAATGATCCAAAATGAAAACAGTAGCTTGTCACTATAACTGACTGTATTAGGCGATATTGACTGACAGGTGCATACAGCTTACTCAGCTAGGAAACCCATGCCATTCCCACCAATGCATTTTGAAGGGTAGCTACCCTGCAGGACAGAACAGGAATGCTAAGCTAAGAGGGCCGACCCCCTGGCCAGTGCCATTCCTGTGAAGACTGCAAGCGGCTGAAATGCACAAATGTGTGTTGGTAGCCCCTTTTGGCTCGATACATGCTGCATACTGGTTCATGCAGATTACAGCAGGCTGGGTTGCCGTCTCGGTGCATGGCAGCCGCGCGGGCGTTCTTTTCCAGGAGAATGGAAAGGCTCTTAAGAACCAGCAGCCTGTGCTCAGCCCGACGGCATAAGCTCTTTTTTTGGCACGTGTGGCTCTCCTCTGCTCTCCGGCTGTGCAACAAGAAATCTCGCCGCCTCCCTGAGTGCATTCTCTTCATATGATTTGATTACTGCTAGCTCACTGATCACTGAAGAAGCCAAGGGAGCAAGTGACTTCAGGGCCCACTTTCAAAGCAATCATACTCAAAGTCATTTGATTTTCAACATAGCTGCTGTCAGTGGTACTGGCCGCATTGGAAACGGGTCGTTACCTGCATTTTCTTTGTTACTCACGCCGAGGTGAGCTTGGCAAAACGGGCCAATGAGTGTACACAAGAGTTGGAGGGCGGGGGGACTGTGATAACGTTGGAGTTGCTGTTGTTGTTCGGTCTATCCCCCGAGCGGCGTAACATCAGTCACTGGTCTGGACTTTAATCACTTATTTATTTCCCCCCCATGATCTGCTGCACGGCAGCACGGTGTGAATCAAAAGGCCGCATGGATCAGAGGTGTTAGATGACATCGCGTCCAAAGAGCCCAGCCATTTCTCTGCTGTCCCTGATATATCAGTGATTCATAGATCGTGCCATTGCGGTAAAATACAGACACTGCGATGACTGGGGGGGGAATACAAGAGGGGCTGTCAGAGCACCTTCCCACAGCTGCAATCACTGACATTTAACGCTGTAATTAAAGGAATACACCTTTAAATGGCAACACTGTTGCCACTGAATAAAAGATAGTAGCTGTTTTTATCAGGCTGTGGAGCCTCTATACGGTTTCTTCCCCATTACTAGTCTTGCTGTGGGTGAATCATTCTTGTAGAAGCAAGACCATGAAAATACTTGATTGCACCGGTCACATAACTTTTTGTAGATTTTTGTTCATTTTCAAAATGAGAATAATATAAAACATCATGTGGAAGAAAGAACACACCTCTGCACATTTTAATGCATATTTACTTCCTCAGTACCTTAGCAACCACCTGGGATACCACAGCAATGGGCTAGTAAAATCTTAGTGACCACCTGGGATACCATGGCAAAGACATAGCAGCACCTTAGCAACCACCTTGGATACCACAGTAATGATTTATCAATGCCTTAGCAGCCACCTGGGATACCAAAGCAATGAGCGAGTAACGCTGTAACAGCCACCTCGGCTACAGAAGTAATGGCCCAGTAACTGTATAGCAGCCACCTGGGACACCATATCAAAAGGCCCAGTAATGCTATGGCAGCCACCTCGTATCCCATACCAATGATCTATCAACATCTACGCAGCTAAATGGGGCGCCATGGCAATGACCTACCAGCACTTTAGCAAGCACTTTGACACTATAATATAGTAATGACCTAGCAATATCTTAGCAGCCATCCAGGGTACCATAGCAATGATCTAGCAGCACCTCAGCAGCTGCCTGGGAAATCATAGCAATGGTGTAGCAACACCTAAGCAGTCACCTGGGATTTCATAGAAATCACCTAGCAGCTGTACTGCCTAAGGCCCTGAAGAGAGTGGTGAGGACAGCAGAGTCCATCATAGGCAACAAACTTCCAGACCTGCAGGACATCTACCAGTCCCGCTGCCTGAGGAAAATCCAGAAGATCCGGTTGGACTGTAGACACCCAGCACACGGCATGTTCACACTACTGCCATCAGGCAGGAGGTACCGCAGCCTCCAGGCCAGAACAAACCAGCTAATGAACAGTTTCTACCCACAAGCCATCAGGTTCCTGAAAAAGCTGTGTGAGCCTTTCACCAATACCACCAGCACCACCAATACTACCAACACCACCGCACTCGGACACTTTATTATTAATACTTATATATATATATATATATATAATATAATACTTATATATATATATATATATAATATAATATAATATAATATATATATATATATATATATATATATATATATATATATATATATACACATATTTCTAATCACCGCTATGGACAAATAATGGAGTCACTTTTCAACAACAGACATATACATACATATACAGTATATATATATATATATATATATATATATATATATATATATATATATACACATACACACACACACACACACAAACATATTTATATATTACACAAACATCTCTGTTCTCTCTCTCAGACCCCTCCTGTCTTTGTATATTCTGCATTTTGTCTATATTTTGTGTATTTTATATTTATTTAATATATCTTTTAAATCTCTTTATTTTAATATGTTTAGTTAGTATATTAATGTTGTCCTGCTGTAGAGTATCGACCTGAGCCTCTCCACAATCATTTCAATGCATAAATGTCCTGACACCTGAACATTAGCAACCACCTGGGATACTACAGTAACGACGCAGCAGCACCTCCTTTCATCAAGCCAGCTTTGTGCTTACTTACTACTTCTTATGTCCAGTCATGTAACTAATTATTCCCATAATGCACAGTATATCATATACTAGGAAACAGAGATTTTTCAGAAGTGTGTTTTTTGTGTGGTGTAATGATTTCTGTTTTTTGCCCCTGAAGATGCAGCGGCACTGAAACAAATGGCAGCTCGGAAATGCTTTTAAAGATGACTGAGAACACGGTCCTGGCTTTGATCCTGTAATGCTCTTATTACCGATGTTTTTTCCACACTACATTTATCACCATTTTACCTGTGACTTTACTTTTCATGTAACTTTGTTCTCTGTGCTGTACAGCTTTCTCAGCCATTCTCAGTCATTTCAGAACGATCCACAGTTTTGGTCATCATTCTGGACACACCCAACATTCCAAGTGATTTGTATGAAGACGTGTGAAGTGTGTCGTTATAATCATTAGCCTCATTTTATACTGTGCAGAGTCAGTCAGGTACAAGCTAGGTACAGTCTCAATTCATATTACTTCCAGATATTTAGAGAGATCATCATGTTCTTCAATACCGCCAAAGTTCAGTCTTGGAGGTTGGGCCAATGTCTCCGACTTTACATGTACAAGGTGGAGCAGCAAGGTAGGAGTGTCTAATAGAGTGGACAGTGAGTGGACACAGTGTCTAAACACTCCAGCAGCACTGCTGTGTCTGATCCACTCACACCAGCACCACACACACTAACACACCACCAGCACGTCAGTGCCACTGCAGTGCTGAGAATGATCCAGTACCCATATATTACCAGCTCTGTGGTGGTCCGGTGGGGGTCCTGACCATTAAAATACAGGGTAATAAAGTCTACAGAGAAACAGATGGACTACAGTCTCTAATTGTAGAGCTACAGAGTGCTCCTATGTGGTAAGTGGAGCTGATAACATGGACAATGAGTGTAGATACAAGGAGTCATTCTACTGCTTGGTAATACGGTCAGTGTAATAGGTTCCCATTACAGTGGATGGACAGAAGACACTGAATTGGTATGTGGTTTGTTGATAGAGAATCCACTTCATGATAACGTAGTTAGGCAAAAGTGTCGATTAGAGCCCTTTTTCTGAAAGTCTTCTCCGGTGTACAGCCTTGTGGTAGTGCCACCATTAAACCGTGCTGGCAGGTGTATTGAGCTTTCTGGAATTTCAATGAGGGCTGGTATCTTTTCTCCACAGCTGCTGAGCGATAAGGGCTTTAAACAGTTTCATAACAGTTCGGAGGAGAGTTAAGATAAAGTTCCGGACTAAATGATGCGCCTCGGGAGCAAATCTGGTTCACCTCTTATTAGAAACTACCCTGCCCCTGACAGATCTGTTACAACGTCAAAACGCTTGTGATTAGGAAAATTTCACATAGGGCATCTCAAATATTCCGGCTGTCAAATGCCATTCCTGTATCATTCCGTTATATTGCTAATGGGACAGAGGAGCCTTTTTGGAAGGGTATGTTATCTGTCTTAGCTTCTTTTTGCACGGCCTATTTGTACTATATGGTGTCTTACGACGTGTAGATAACCCTGAAAGAAGATTTCCAACATTTCTTCACTGTAAAGCTCTGCTTCATTCCTGTATTATGAGGCAAATGTCGTTTTCAATGGTTTTAGGTGAAATGTGTGAATCCAGAGGGACATTTGGTGTTAAAGTGGTGGTGATAGGAACCAGATGTCTGAAGAGTTATATGCTTACATATAACCTCACCAAACAAAACAATTAGTCACCCTGTGACTGAAGCGTATCCAATATGCATGTAACACCATCACAAGCACACAAAAAAAACAGCTGTGATTGGATTTAGCATGGACTGGTCAAGTTTCTGGATGTAGGCCACATCCCTGCTCAGACACTCCTGTATCAATTAATTGTACAGTTGGGCCAGATTTGGTGGATGCCTTTCCTGGCACAATCCTGAGGAGAATTCCCTGTAGACTGGGACTTTAGCCACTGCTGGTAGACTCGTATGACCGTACGCTTCCATACACCTGCAGATTCAGCTACTTCCTTCACACTATGGTCTTTGGCCACACCCACTTGCTCAGTCATTAACATCTGCTTTGGAGCCATTTTCCACACATGGAACGACTTTCCCTGCACTGTAGCACCTCCTCTCAATCTATGAATCCCGTAGGTATTTATAGCCCCACCATCCTCATGCAGTGCCATCTGCAGGAGCATGAAGTTACTACCACCTTAACATGCAAGGTGACTAATGTTTTGTCTGGTGAGCTTACATTGCCCAATACATTTTAAAAATGTATTCTTAGTAATGAGGTTAATAGGGTGTTGGAAGAAATAAAACAAGGTGCTGTTTATTTACCACTTTATCAAATTATTAAACATTACAAATAAAAAAAAAATCTTTTTTTTTTGTCACTGGTGTGGTGAGCCCTGCTTCCTTTTTCCAGTGTAAAGAAATACCAGTCAGTAAGTTTCTCTCTAATTAGTCATTCCACATCCAACCTCCCTGAAACACCTTTTAGGTCCAAATCATTGAATTGTGCAGAAACTCGTGGTCCAGGACCAAGATGAACGTTTAGTTGTCATGTGTCACACGTCCAGAAGGCCTGGTGTCCACCCCTACTGGACAATCAGCAGGAACTGCGTCAGTATATTCAAACTGCATGGGATGGGTTATCACAGGACACCATTGGGAACCTCTACAACTTCATGCTGAGACGTCTGACATGTTGCGTCAGCAAACATGGCGGCTTGACACCATACTGAGAGACAGACTTCTGTATGTGCAGCTCAGTAAATATTACCTACATCAGTCTAAATTCTTTATCATTTATTGTTCCTGGTAACCTTCCTAGTCTTCCCAGTAGCACTGCAATCCCACACCTCCTTTTTGGTGCAACTATTCTTTTGATGATGAGTGTGGTTGGTGTAGCTCAGAGGATAACACCGCTACCCACCAGGGAACCACCACCACGTGGGAGACTGGGGTTCGAATCCCAGTCTGGGTGACTATACTGTGCTACACCAATAAGAGTCCTTGGGCAAGACTCCTAACACCACACTGGCCTCCCTGTAGTATGATTACCCTTGTAAGTCGCTCTGGATAAGAGCGTCAGCTAAATGCCGTAAATGTAAAAAAAACAACATTATGAATTTTTTTAAAGACCTTGAGGGCTCCCCACCAATTCCTATGGTGCCCAATTTTGTGATTACAGTGTTTTTGGTTGAATACTACCTCTGTAGTGCATACGTTCATAATTCACACCTCAAAAGCTTCCCAAAGCCAGGGAAGCAAAGGCAAGAGCCTAAGGACTGTTAACCTCTGATTGCTCCATTATTCCTGCTCTATAATAAAAGGAGAAGTATAGCATTCAAGCACCATGCCCAATACTTAGTGGTTGGTGCTGCAGTGTGTGCTAATAGGTGAAAACACACACACACACACCCAAACCCCGTCTTTGATTGAATCCATTTTTCCATTGAGCTTTCCACAACTCTCGCTAGCATTTCCCTCTCTTTCCGCCGTAGTGTCTGATCTTATTTCAGCCCGTAATTTTATTTACTGGCTACAAATAGGATTGTTAGGCTGATTCATGCAGCCAGACCCTCTGTTGCTCTGAGTCACACATGACTAACCGTTGTCCCATCCAAGCATAATGAAGCTGCTCATTGCTTTGTGCCACCTTGCATGAGAGAGATTCAGGCCAACGTTACTGCTCGGATGTATCTGTTATTCAATACTTTCACATGGTCTGAAGCTCTGCTGCCCTGATGCATATTTATGCTGTGGTCATTTTGTATTTTGAACAGTAGGAGGCTTTTTTTCTGGGCACTGATTAAACCCGTGGACGCAGGGGGCGGACAAGGACAAATCTATGCTGCATCCTGACAAACAATTTATGGTTGCTTATACTGAAACATTGGTAGGGCTGGCCATGTCTAACGAACAGTGGCAATGAGACCAGTACAGCCTGTACTGCTTACTCACCATTATAGCTAAGCTGGATAGCTTTGGGTGGGGGACTATTCTCAGTCCAGCAATGACACCACCACAACCACTGTCACATCAGTGTCACCGCAGTGCTGAGAATGATCCACCGCCCACATAATACCTGCGCTGAGGTGGTCCTGTGGGGGTCCGGATCATTGAAGAACAGGGTAATAAAGTATACAGAGAAACAGGTGGAGTACAGTCTGTAACTCTAGAACTACAGAGTGCTCCTATAAGGTATGTGGAGCTGATAAAATGGACATTGAGTATAGATACAGGGAAGTTTATCAAATATGGATCTCAGTTATTATACATTCAGTCTAATTACCAATCAAAATAAAAAGGAACCATTAATATCTGCAGATAGAATTGTAAACCCAAGCATAGCAACATATATCAGTGAATTGCAGTCCAGCAGCGCAGTCATGAGTTCATAAAGGGCTAGTTAAAACTTCGTTTAGGACTCAATACGTCTTTCAGGGACATGGTTGGTGTGGCTCAGCGGATAACACCGCTACCCACCAGGGAAGGACCACCACCACCACATATGGGAGATTGGGGTTCGAATCCTGGTCTGGGTGGCTATGCTGTGCTACACTAATAAGAGTCCTTGGGCAAGTTGCAAAATGATGTCCTGAAAGGCGATTATAACTAGTTGCAACAGTTCCAGAAGGAAGGAAGTATCAGACTGCAGTATTGGGAAGGAGGATAAAGGTTACCAGGAACAATAAATTATAAATTTAGACTGATATGGGCAATATTTATTGAGCTACACATACAGAAGTAGTGCAGACGTCTCGGCATGGAGTTGCAGTGGTTCCTAATGGTGTCCTGTGATAATCCATCCCGTGCAGCTTAAACATTATCACTCGGTTCCTGCAGATTTTGCAGTAGTGGTGGAGTTGGGGTAACACCAGAGGTGTGACAACAAAGTGTTCATCTTGTCGCTGACCATGGCTGACCTCCACACACGGAAGCGTTGGTCGTCTCGATCAAGACAAAAGCGGGACTCGTCACTGAAGATGATGCGTTGTGATTCACTCCATGACAGCCTGGCACAACACCATTGCAGTCTTTGGCGACGTTGATGTGGTGTTAAGGGCAGTCGTCGTAACGGTGGACGTGCATGTAGTCCAGCGTCATGTATCCATCTGCCAATAGTGCTGGCATGGACCGGATGACTCATGGAGGGCATCACAGCTTGCTGAATGTCTGCAATCGTGGCTGTTTGGTCAGTCAGGTACAGCGATAAGGCCCATCCCTGGTTATATCACATGTGCAGGTGAGACGGAAAGTCGAATCATTCGCACGTCTCACAATGTCAAATCTTCCCACCAACTTTCATTCCTGGCAGATGATTCCTTCTGGGTGCAACGAATTGTGTGACTACTCTTCTAAAGATGAGCGTATATACTGTATGTTATAAAATGCACTTTTGATGCCACTGTGAATCCACATTAGGTAACGTTCTGGCAGCTTGTAATGCTAGCACGCCTTAAACCAAGACTGACGTATTGTGTTACGGCTTAGCGCTGCTGTGGCATCCTCCGTTGTTCTTCTCTTTATTTTATTCAGCGTATTCTTCTTAACCCAAAGCTCTACGTAAGGTCACTGCGGCTCAGCTAAACTGGTTGCGAAGCTGCTGCCTCCCTGCATCGTTCGACACACTTTGATACTGTTGGTGCTCTTTTTATACACAGTCTTTCAAAAACGCAGGAGAAATGCCACAGGAGTGCTCCTGGAATCCTAATATTCTCTGCGTCTCTGGCTGTTTCAGAGCTCCGATCACTCCAAGGTCATTGCTGAAAATGGCTAGGGCCTGAGGAGAAATTAGCAGAAGGCGAACGCTGTGCGCAGCTCCGGAGAATCACTTTACAAGCAAAGGTCCTCAACATGCAATCAACACAGCCATTTGATTAAAGCGTCCTGATTTCCATCTCATGGTGAAAGTCATGAGAAGAGGAATAAACGAACCCTCAGACAAAGGAGTTATTGTGTTTGTTTTACTATATCATTTAAATGTGTTTATATAATCACATAATTAACGCGTCTCTGGTCTCACTTTGTTTGGAAAGCTTTGTACTAATTACCCAGAGACGTTTGAGTTCTTAACTATACTGGTAAAAGATGCTCAGTGGAATTGGTAAGGGTTGGGATGGAGGATTAGAGTTAGGATTAGGTTTTTGCATTGACATTAGGAGTGAAAATAGGGATAAACATTTGGGAACATTATGGGAAATATTTTGTTGAATATACATTAATATTCCACATAGTGTTACCATAGTATGTTATGTAATACAAGATATTTACATTCAAGTATTGACATTTAAATGGCAAAAATGTAAAAGGACAGCTATTATCTCTCCAATGGCTGTAATGTAATAACAATTTAATTAGTGATATACAGGGGTTGGACAATGAAACTGAAACACCTACTTTTAGACCACAATCGTTTATTAGTATGGTGTAGGGCCTCCTTTTGCGGCCAATACAGCGTCAGTTCGTCTTGGGAATGACATATACTGCGTCCTGCACAGTGGTCAGAGGGATTTTAAGCCATTCTCCTTGCAGGATAGTGGCCAGGTCACTACGTGATGCTGGTGGAGGTTCGTCCTTCTTGATGGTATGCTGACATTACCCTGGATACCGTGGCTCTTGATACATCACAAGGACTTGCTGTCTTGGTCACAGATGCGCCAGCAAGACGTGCACCAACAGTTTGTCCTCTTTTGAACTCTGGTATGTCACCCATAATGCTGTGTGCATTGCAGTATTTTGAGCAGAACTGTGCTCTTACCTGCTAACTGAACCTTCACACTCTGCTCTTACTGGTGCAATGTGCAATTAATGAAGATTGGCCACCAGGCTGGTCCGATTTAGCCATGAGACCTCCCACACTAAAATGACAGCTGTTTCAGTTTCATTGTCCAACCCCTGTATGTACTGTTAGATGCACTGCAGCTGTACAGATAATGTAAATGCATAAGTGTATCAAATATGTAACAAGGCACGCTTATGTATTTCCATAAGTAATTTGCTTATGTTTTATTGTTGTGGTTTTTAAACACTTTTTATATTTAGAGTTGTATTGCACATTTTAATGGTGTTTATATTTATATCTTTAAAGGAATAGTAAAGGTGAACTTTTTTTCAAATGAAAAAAGGTTTCAATTATGGATTTTTGGTCAAAATATATACAAATAATGGTGATAAATGTTGGGTTTAAGGGCTCCCCTGTAAGTTTTTTGTGTAGGGCCTTAACAGACTTCATTTGTTATGTGGCAGGATGATGTGACTGATGTTCTGGTGTTTGTAGTTTATAGCGTTTACCCTAAACCCATTACACAAGTGTAAATACTTATAAGGGCATTTACTACAGCAACTATCCACCTACACCTAACTAACTACAAGTGGTATAACTAAAGTTGGTGTGCATGTACATTATGCACTATGCATAATGCAGTGTAATACATTTATTCCATTACCAGTTTATTACACTGTTGCTGCATGCTCAAGAATTACTACACAGTTATTAGACACCTTTTATATAAATCAGGACGAACAGACACAAAATGTGGAATTTCTTGAAAGTTTTAAAACCATAACAACAAAAACATGCATAAATGATCTGCTTGTTAAACTGAGAAAAATACACCATTACTTGTTATTGCCAGCGATAACTGTGACTGTGTTCCAACAATGGCTAATTTAGAGACATAACTATTCAGGACTATCAGCCAGTTACATTAGAGCTCCTTCTGTTTGATCCACATATTCATGCAGCTGAGACCACAGCTAAACAATAGTGGACCTAAAAGATCTGAGATTCTTCAGAAGACGTACCTTTACTAGCTTTGCATCAGGTAGGGCAGTATTGTTTTCAACTCCAGCACTAAAAGTGCAGCCCTTTTGTTGTGCCCCTCTCTGCCACCCATGTCCAGTAATGAGACTGTCAGTTTGATTTAGGTGACCCAGGGCACAGTTTTGAGTGGGTCTCAGATTCGTAATAATTTGTAAATCAGAGACAATGAAAAGCAAATCGACATGCTAGATGTGCTGTGGAATTTTCCATCCTGGACCTAATCGTCACTCTAGGCATGGTACTGTGAGACAGGGTCAACGGGCACATAAATGGACGCTGTGAACATTATGCAGATGTTATATGATTCATAATCCAGTTCATAAACTGCTTACAGATCACAGATCATAAATCATTGGAACATGGTGAATTCACTATACTCAAAGTTTCTGGATGTAGGCCACATCATTTAGCCACTCTTCCATAAAAGATTTGAGCAGTTGGATGAGATTTGGTGGATGCCATCCCTGGAAGAGTTCTGAGGAAAATTTCTTCTAGACTGGGATTTTAGCCACTGCTGGTAGACCAGTATGATCGTGTGGCTTCCAGACACAATTACATTTTTGGCATTTAGCAGACACACTTTCCCCAGGGCCTTACAACTGTGCGGTCAGTGGTCAGTAAGAGATTGCTTCCTAGCTAGTCCAAGCAGGTAAGAGTCCAAAATTCAACTTAAGCTTAGATGTTGCCCAAACAGGGGCCAATGCTAATACCTAGACAGGAGAATATAGAGTTAAATATGCAGTTATCTAACTCCTACCAATCTAGCAAACCTAGCAATCCCAGCTGGAACTACCTAGCAAAGTACCTAGCAATTCCAAGCCGGTACTCAGACCTAGGGAGAAGAGGTTAGCTCAGTGTAGGTGCAAAACAAAGCGTTTCAATGTATACACCTACAGATTCAGCTACTTCCTTCACACTATGGCCTTTGGCACGCCCAAACACCATCATTAACATCTGCTTTGGACATTGAATGAGCCATTGTACTACCTGTCCCAGGAATGTCCTTCTTTCGTGTCCAATCATATATGCAAACACTGGAAAAATTACTGCTTTCAGAGGCTTTTTTTTTTGTTCTCATGAGCTACAAACCATTTAATGGCTCCGTACAGCATGGGATGCTTGGAATCTACTGATTGCTAATTGTGCATTTGTAGATAGACCTTAGCGCCCATTGAGCTTACGGCACTTCACAGAAATCAACAAGTTCTACATTAATTCATTTCTGATCAAAATAAAGGGTTACCTGACTGCCCCACTGTTTGAAAGCTATTTAGGAAGTCAATCATAAATATTGAGGTTAAACCTTCACAAGTACCATGAATACATTGTGCTATGCCAATTAAACCTGAGGTGTGTAAATGAAAACCTGTGCTGTGGGAGAGTTTTAGCATTGTTCAGTCATGAGAAATAAAAATAGGGTAAGATGTAAGGTTCATTTACCGATGCAAGTCTCTCTGTTCACAGTTTCATTACTTAATGTTTAGGACTTAAGAGCTAAACCAAAATTACACCGATGACACTAGCAGAGTGCACTTCCTTAGAGAACACAAACTTACACACTTGCAATCGTTAGATACATCCACTAATGGAAGATGGAAGAATGGAATGGAAGAATGGTACACATTTCCACCACAGAGGGCTCCAAATCCCTAAAACCTGTATGGGAAGTGTAGCTTTTGCTTTTATCCAGCCCTAGAAGAATTCCTGAATCCTTTCCATGTACAAATAAACTTCTATATCTGTATAGGAATAACCATGATATCCTGCTGGGGATTCTTCTTTAGAGATGTCCTTGTTAACAGTAGAGCTCTAAATGAAACGTCTACTCAGTTCACACAAATGGCTGCATTATTCAAAGGGCACTGCATGTGAATCAGTCAATGGCATGTTTGAGATGCTGCTGTACATGTGGAGATGCTGATTCCAGAAGAAACTGGAGTGGTCTCATTTATTTTCAGACCTGTATATATTTCACTTGTGTTTTGTCTGTCCTGCTGTTTTTTCATTCTTCTGTCTTCTGCCATCTACATTTTTATATGGCCAAGGAAACTTTCAACTCCAAAGGGCTTCTGCTCCCATTTGCCATTCTGTTACGGTCGCTCACGCCATTGTTGAAGAGCGCAGCGCATCTGGGGAGGCAGGCCATGAATACCTTACAGCTGCCATGGGAGCTTTCTGCAGCCAGATCAATCAGGTTTAAAGCGACTCATCACTGCACTGCTGACGGATCCGTCCTGGCCGGACCACTGGAGGTACTGCTCGTTACCAAGCCTCTGATGTGTGCAAAAACAGGGGAGTGATTGCTTCTGTTGTCCTGCAGAAAAAAAAGGGAAAATAAAAAAACATGACGAGGCATTTCAGGAAAGAGATGGCCTGAGAGTCAGTGCCAGCTTGGATCAGGCTGTGATGGATGGAGTGGGCGGTGGCAGGATCAGGATCTTGCCTAACCCTGGAATGGCTGCAGGAAGCCTACAGAATAGCATGAGCATGTCATTGGGTCACATATCTGCTCCCCTCAGGCCTGCTCTGATGATATTGCTCATGTGGTTATCAGCATTCCAGCTGTAAATTCAATCAGCTTCTGAACATCTTATCAAACCAGAACTGAATTTGCATGGCTGAATTTAATGTGTGTGGCGCCCGCGGATAACACCACTACCCACCACTACCGTCCCATGTAGGAGACTGGGGCTTGATTCCCGGTCTGGGTGACTATGCTGTGCTACACCACTAAGAGTCCTTGGGCAAGACTCCTAACGCTACACTGGCCTACCTGTAATATGATTAACCTTGTAATTGCTCTGGATAAGAGAGTCAGCTAAATGCCATGAATGTAAATGTTAGTTACAAAAGGTCAAAAAAGAACTTTGAGAACGCCCAAAATATTCTAGGTTCTTATTTTAAGAACCCTAAAAGATGGTAACACAGCCTGGAGGGAGCCTGGAGCTGAACCATGAGCTTGATGGAACCCAACTGAGCTTCTTCCTGTAACCCCATTATATAGGAAGGGTTTAATTCACAGCCCCTTCGGTGTTTATAATATATTGCTGCTGTTAAAACCAAACTTTGCATTTCTTTGTAGCCGTTTCTGCATTTGCAGCCCTTTACTCCGTGTATATAAGAAACGACCAAAATGTCCTGCGTTACATTAAACCCAAGTTACATTAAAAGTAAAGCCTGTTTTTAATTCCCCTGTAAAGTTATCATTTGCCTATACTAGGTTTTGTTTGAGGGATAGTGGTGTGTACTTGGGCAACATGTTGCTCTCAAAAACAAGGTGTTACTTAATATGGGAGGAAAAAAAAACGCTGGCATCGTCACGGGACAGTCAGGCGACCCAAGTGCAGAGGGAAAGACCTGTGGGAAGCGGGTATAAGGTAAACCCAGAGAACCATGAGGGTTTTATTTGTCTGATGGATACTGTAATGGAGTGTTTTTGTGCACAGTTGAGGGAACATCGGAAACCCTGTTCTCGCCAACCTGACACCATACCACTGCGCCACCAGAGACCACTGGCAGAAGTACGAACAGCACTCCTTTTCAATAGTGAAGGGAAAAAGAGCAGGAAGCTTCAAATAAACAAAGGGGATGGCAATATGGCACAGCTTAAACAAAGGGAAACTTTCTTCTTCTTTCCCTTTTTTCCCCCTTTTTCTTTTCTTTCTTTCTTTCTTTCTTTACTTTACTTTACTTTACTTGCAGCACCAGTACCTTACCGGCCACACTGAAAGGTGTGACAAAGCCGTGTTGCTTCCCACACCCTTAAATCCTGTCCCGCCAGGTGAGCCTAAATGGCACTGATTACCCCTCAGAACTCTGGGATTTTAAATTCCTTGGAGTATCAGTGCCTCGCCCTGTTGCCCTTTGCTGGTGGACAGCAGCACAGGCTGACACACCTTACACGTTAATAAAGGAAGTTAACAGAACAAGACTTTTTTCCAGACTGGTCCATTAATTGTGAGTCATTTGCACGTTATATCAGGTAGCTGGACTGGACATATTATGCAAAAAAGGGAGAAATGAGGTTTTGTCCTGTCAGTGATGATACACTTCTCTTGTTCACTAAATCTAATAAAAAATCAATTATTTAAAAAGTTTTCAAATTATTTTTTTCAAATTGTTGAGGCCATGACAAGATAATACAACCTTTAACACATGGTGCCCTAGACCTGACAACTAAACCAAACCCAGTTCATGCGCCCATCACAATGGAATATAGTCAGCCTGGACTTATCAGTCCACAGGACCTTTTTCAATTGCTGTTTAAACTTTCCGATTTGACCACATCCCAAATACAGAAAGCTTTTCAAATACCCAGATATGTTCATGCATTGTTTTTTTTGTTTTTTTGAAACTTTTCAAAAAACATTTTTACATGGGCTCCATGAAATGGAGAGAGAATTTGAAAATGTGTCAATGTTTACACAGTAAAAGACAATTTTCCAAAAAAGGTGGGTTAATGTGCAAAATGTATATAGTAACAAAGTATAATGATGAACAAACCATTTAATCCCATATTTAATACAACAGTACAAAGTCCAAATCTTTAAACAGACATTTTAATGTCTTTTGAAAAATATATGGCAATTTAAAAAAATTTATGAGAGCCACACATTTACAAAAAAGGAAGGAAAAAAAGTTGAGACAGGTACTGGCCGTGATGTTGAAGCTGTGCTGTATACAATACGTGATGATGGCTGGCTACTAGCGTACTGGCCGTGATGTTGAAGCTGTGCTGTATACAGTACATGATAATGGCTGGCCACTAGCGTACTGGCCATGATGTTGAAGCTATGCTGAATACAATACATGATGATGGCTGACTACTAGCGTACTGGCCGTGATGTTGAAGCTGTGCTGTATTCAATACGTGATGACGGCTGGCTACTAGCGTACTGGCCGTGATGTTGAAGCTGTGTTGTATACAATATGTGATAATGGCTGGCTACTAGCGTACTGGCTGTGATGTTGAAGCTGTGCTGTATACAATACGTGATGATGGCTGGCTACTAGCGTACTGGCCGTGATGTTGAAGCTGTGCTGTATACAGTATGTGATGATGGCTGGCTACTAGCGTACATTTACATTTACAGCATTTAGCTGACACTGTTATCCAGAGCGACTTACAGGGTTAATCATATTTCAGGTAGGCCAGTGGAGTGTTAGGAGTCTTGCCCAAGGACTCTTATTGGTGTAGCACAGCATAGTCACCCAGACCGGGATTCGAATCCCAGTCTCCTGCATGTGGTGGTGGTTCCCTGGCAGGTAGTGGTGTTACCTGCAGAGCTACACCAACCAACAGCTGTACTGGCCGTGATGTTGAAGCTGTGCTGCATACAATACGTGATGATGGCTGGCTACTAGCGTACTGGCCGTGATGAAGCTGTGTTGCATACAATATGTGATGATGGCTGGCTACTAGCGTACTGGCCGTGGTGTTGAAGCTCTGCTGTATACAGTACGTGATAATGGCTGGCTACTAGCGTACTGGCTGTGATGTTGAAGCTGTGCTGTATACAATCTGTGATGATGGCTGGCTACTAGCGTACTGGCCATGATGTTGAAGGTGTGCTGTATACAATACGTGATGATGGCTGGCTACTAGTTTACTGGCCATGACATGGAAGCTATGCTGAATACAATACGTGACGATGGCTGGCTACTAGCGTACTAGTCATGATGTTGAAGCTGTGCTGTATACAGTACATGACAATGGCTGGCTACTAGTGTATTGCCTGTGATGTTGAAGCTCTGCTGTATACAATACGTGATAATGGCTGGCTACTAGCGTACTGGCTGTGATGTTGAAGCTATGCTGAATACAATACGTGACGATGGCTGGCTACTAGCGTACTAGTCATGATGTTGAAGCTGTGCTGTATACAGTACATGACAATGGCTGGCTACTAGTGTATTGCCTGTGATGTTGAAGCTGTGCTGTATACAATACGTGATGATGGCTGGCTACTAGCGTACTGGCCATAATGTTGAAGCTGTACTGTATACAATACGTGATGATGGCTAGCTACTAGCGTACTAGTCGTGATGTTGAAGCTGTGCTGCGTAAAATATGGCCTAAACCACTATGGTGCACTAAGGTAGTTTTGGTAGTGGTAGTATTTTTAGAAGGTATTATCTGCTTGCCACATTTCAGCAGTACTGTAGTCAGGTGGCATTTATCAACAGAAGTTTTTTTCTGGACGATGAAAAATTCATTCACTGTTCCGAGTCTGCATGGATGAATAAAGTCTCTTTTGCCCCGAACGCCACAATGATCCGTCCCGCACAAGTGCTTGCCCTAACTTTGAAGAATCCTCCTCTCTTTCTTATTTTTGGATTGTCTTTGTCCTTGCTCTAGGGGGCTTATGTAAAGGGGAAGCGGAGGAGTGGAATGAGATGGGCTGTGCTCTTAACTTTGATTCTACTTCGTTTGCATTTGTTTGGAAACATACTCCAGACAAACGGTCCATCCTGCCAAATGCAGTGGTGCTGTAGACAGCACTCACTAGCATATGTTGCTGTGCACCTGTCCAAACGGATATTCCTTGAAGCATGGCCTTCCTGCGCCAGAGATCGCTGCTGTAATGAGATTTCTGGCTGCCCGACATCAAAGAGGCACCGTAGGTCTCTCATGCTTTCATTTAAAATTCTTAATCCACTGTGGTAATTACCCCGGATCTGTGTTGTGCCCTTTGTTCCTGTAAGGCTCCGCTAATCTGTTACCTTTGTGCTGCAAACATGATACATACATTATAATAATGTTATTAGAAGTGTCTTTTACTCTACATACCCAACATGTAATTAAGGGTAAAGAATGGTACATGACAAATGAAAAGCTAATTAAAACTAATGAAGCCTACTGTAACTAATGACAAGAATATTGGCACACGATTAAAGAACAGGGTGCATTTGGCATGGGGCTTACTGCCATAATCAGGCCAAGTATACACATCGCTTTAAAAACAGGGAGATGAAGAAAGGGGATTACAGGCTCCATCTTGACCACCACAAATGGACAGTTAGGATTCTGGCAGAAGACCAAGACTAACCACATGCATAAGGAGATGTCTTCATGGCTGCAGTGCTGTTGGCAAGAGATTGTCTTCTGCACTTATTGTTATTAAAATGCTAAAATCTTTATCGTTATTGTTACACAGCAGTGTTTCTTGATGCTGGTCATGAAGATTCACTGCCTGCAGACGTTTAGCATTCTCAATAGCTTTTTCAACACACATTAAACATTCAGCTAATTAACTAGCCTTCCCTGAGTGAAAATACATGTGCAGTTTCCCCAGATTCCCACAGAAAGTGCATGTTCATATTACAGTCCCACCATTCTCAACAACACCACCTGTTGGGATAGTGTGAACCACTGCACACACTGCAGATTCATACTGGATTATAATCACTCCACAGTTATTACTGTCAGACTGTAAACACTACACATGCTGCAGATTCATACTGGATTATAATCACTCCAGTTATTACTGTCAGACTGTAAACACTACACACGCTGCAGATTCATACCGGATTATAATCCCTCCACAGTTATTACTGTCAGACTGTAAACACTACACACGCTGCACATTCATACTGGATTGTAATCGCTCCACAGTTATTACTGTCAGACTGTAAACACTACACACGCTGCAGATTCATACCGGATTATAATCCCTCCACAGTTATTACCGTCAGACCGTAAACACTACACACGCTGCAGATTCATACCGGATTATAATCCCTCCACAGTTATTACCGTCAGACTGTAAACACTACACACACTGCAGATTCATACTGGATTATAATCACTCTACAGTTATTACCGTCAGACTGTAAACACTACACACGCTATTACCGTCAGACCGTAAACACTACACACGCTGCAGATTCATACCGGATTATAATCCCTCCACAGTTATTACCGTCAGACCGTAAACACTACACACACTGCAGATTCATACCGGATTATAATCCCTCCACAGTTATTACCGTCAGACCGTAAACACTACACTCGCTGCAGATTCATACTGGATTGTAATCGCTCCACAGTTATTACCGTCAGACCGTAAACACTACACTCGCTGCAGATTCATACTGGATTGTAATCGCTCCACAGTTATTACCGTCAGACTGTAAACACTACACACGCTGCAGATTCATACTGGATTATAATCCCTCCACAGTTATTACCGTCAGACTGTAAACACTACACACGCTGCAGATTCATACTGGATTATAATCCCTCCATAGTTATTACCGTCAGACTGTAAACACTACACACGCTGCAGATTCATACTGGATTAAAACCATGGATCTCACCAAGAAATGACTTTAATTGTACAACCACGCCATCTCTGACAACAAGTGGGGAAAATATTTATATATGCAGGGCAAACGCTGGAACCAGAGATCATTTGGTTTTGACTTTCCAGTATTCTCCTGTTTTACTGCTGCCACAACATAGGCCCCAGAGTCGCTGACGTAGGCTAAAGAGTGCATGTCCATTGGCAAACAAGCAATGCTGAGGCTATGAAAACGCAATCGCTGCTCTCTTAAAGTGTGTCAAAGCTCAGAATGTTAAAGTGAGGGGCCCAAGTTGAGCTATATAGACGCATTCCACTTTCCATGATTACAAAGGAGGGAATATATCTGGCCAAACCGTAAATCACAAAGATGGCTCAATGCTTCTAGTGCCAACCAAAAAAAAAAAAAAAGATAATGGCTACAGATATAAATATAAAAGGTGATTTTGTTTCGAAACCACACTGCAGCATGGATTACAAGAAATTGCAAACCACCTACTGAGAAGACTTTGTTTCTCCAGCTGCGTAAAAAGACACTTTGCCAGCTGAGGTACTTCATTCCATAACCTTAAATAACCTTGTGCTAAGAGAGAGAAGAAAAACAACAGGCAAGTGAAGGGATGGCGCCCTGACACTGGAAGAGCTATGGACGTAGATCATACCAATAAATAGTGTTGGGAAAGGACAGGGACCAGACAGATGCATTAGTTTAATTCACTTTCGTAATGGCTCGGCCACTAGGAATGCCAAGATCCAGTCCATCTGTAGGCCTCCATCCCTGAGGATGGAGTCAGGTGCGGGTTTGGCAGCCATTCGCCAGCCGTGTCCGCTCCGCCCTTCTGCTTCCCTCGTAAGACATTAGAAAACAGGTTTTAAACAGGGTTAGAAACCAACACGCTTAATTTGTCTGATCTGAGTTTCGCCCTAGTGGGGCGTGGATCCAAGCGCTGATTCAGATTTGCTCCTGCTCCTGCTCCTCGGTCATGCAGGAGAAGGTTTATTGATCACCTGTCTTATTTTTGGAGAGAGAGGGGGAGTTCTCGAGTCGACCTGATGAGGCTAAATGGATGAACTTTCACATGCTGTATGAGGGGAGGCATCAGTTTTGTCTGTGGAGCAGTAGGCATTACTTGCCCTTTGGCCTAAGGGCTGATTGATGTGGAGATTGGACGGTGAAAGTAAATATGCATCAGACTGGCACCACATCCATAAATCTCAGTCAAGCTTCCAGGATGGGCGTAATATTTACTCCTCGAGTTTAGAAACCCTGCCTGGCTGCTCGAGAAAGCCCATCCATTACTTTACTGGCAGAAACGGACTACCTGCAGGTACTGTCTTGGAGCTGTGGACATATACCCTCCAATTTGTACCTCATTAGCAGCGTTTCTTCAGTAGATCTCTGACTTCTTTTTCTTCCCCTCCCTCTTTTACACACCCAGAAACCCTCTTCTGAACGGGGCTTGTAAAGTAAGTCCTGGCACCATCTGTGCTGTGGCATGCCACATGACTCAGGAGTGCACTCTGTCTCCGTGTCATGGCTTTCTGTGTTGCAGACCCTAATTCTGCTTGGCAGAATAGCACACGGCCAGGATGTGGGAAGATTTATGGGCAAGAAAGAAGCACAGTGACAGGCTTCGGCAGAGCTTTCTCCAGGGACGGGACTAGTGCCGTTAGACGAGGCGGGTGTTCCTCAGAGATCCCTTTCAGACCGTTTAAAGGACATCAGCGAGCAAGCGGAGAGGACTCCAGAGAAAATGGGACACTAAAAAAAACCTAGTATAGCCAGCCTGAACTGACCTGTATGTTTAGTTCTGGGCGAGGCTTAAACTGTGCCCATGTGAAGCCGAGGGGTGAAGCAGAGGAGTTAATGGTTGGTTGGCCATAACTATGAGAGTTGGCAACCTTGGCTGACCTCTCAAATGCTCTTGTGGCTGAATGCCATCAGATCTTCTAGTGTAAAGCCTTCAAAATAGAGTAAATGAAGTTACTGCAGCAAAAGTCTATATTTTTACCCGTGTTTTAAACAGTGGGACAATGTCTGGACATTGGGTGGGACAGTTTATGTAAATGTGTGACAGAATGAACCTAGTTTACTTTTACATTTCCCCTCTCTTTTAGTCCTGTTCTGTCCCTGCTTTAAGTTGTTCAGTAGTTCACATAGAATACCTCATACTCTCTGCAACAACACAAAATTACGCTATGCTAGCTTGGTACACATCACCATCCTCTACAGGTAAAACTACTGGACTCTTAATGCTCACAAACAGCAGGGTAAAAGACTAAAAGATACTTACATGGGCCATTTGGAGCAATTTTTACTCTTCTAGGGTGGAAGAAAAAGCCAATGCTTGGTTTTAGCTGGCCTTATATAGTGACTGGGCAAGTCCAGACATGCCCAGTGGGACCCTACAGGAACGATCCATTAGGAGGGGGGTTCATGGGTTTCATGTTGGGTGTATGTTTCATTTTATTTGATATTATATATATTTTCATGTTATTTGATTCTGTCCACCCTGTGAATTTAAGTGTAAAATGCAACTGTGCATTATGGGTAAATTCGGAGGATTACCCATTTGCGCTGCCCAATAGTGCCGATAATAATTATTGTTCTCCCCTGCAGAGGAGAAATTGGAACATGCAGTGTTGTTTAAATAGATGGGGGTCTATTTAAGAGGAGAGTCTCCTTTTTCTGAGGGAGAGAGTAGTTTCCTCCCTCCTCAATATTTGTAAGTAAACACCTTTGCACTACACGAAATTTGCCATCACGTCTTTCCGTAATGTTCAACCCTGTTGAAGCACACTACCCACACCGGCATTCAATGTGTGACAAAATGAATTGTGTAGTTACCATAAACAGATCAAATCTCGCAGACTTGATGCAAACTTTAGAATGGAATTTCTATACTTCATTATAATTGGATCTACAAAAGTACATAAAAGATGCCAATCTGGTAGTCTGGCATTAGCTGCACAAACTAAGCTTGTAGAGCTAAATATTGAACAACAAGGATGTGTGGGGACATCCATGAGAACATCTGGGCTTAATCGGGTTGGGAATGTAGACTTATGAGGATGGTAACAAAGTAAGTGTGAGGTTTTCAACCAACCCAAAACGGAATTCACAGTAGGGGTGATAGTCATCCGATGTTTAACGGTCCTGTTGTTGCCCTATGAATGTAATCCATATTGGTATTGTCCAAAAAGTAAGTTTAATTAAGTATGTTTAGGAGTGTCATGTGAGCAGACAGCACATGACACATGCCAACCTACAGGACAATTCAGAGATCAGTTTCTAAACACTTGCTGATAAACAGGTTACAGGTTATGAAAAGACTATGACCCATGTAGCACCCAATTGTGGGGTTAAAGCATTACACTGCATTTCATCATTTTTGTGTTCAGAATTTTATGGGCTGGCTTAGCATGACCCCTCTCCCAACTCTGTAACATTATATAAACTACAGAGCTATAGCATTAGTGGTTTTCCCTTTAATCGTGAGTTGCTACACATCTCCTCTGGATCTCAGAAACTGCAGAGCCAAATGCATCCTCCTGGGATGCCAGAAATCGCAAAACAGTTCACTGGTCCTCTGCTACAGCGCTTGGCTGTCAAACACTGGTCAAGCAAGCTGGCCTACTCTAGCTCCTTTTAGTTGCTTGGGCTAAGCCAATAACCAATAACCACATTTTGCAATGTGAACCCTGACTCCCACTATAGCTTACCTAGCTATAATGACAGGCTGTGCCTGCTTCACTTACTTTAGCTACTCTAAGAGTGCTATCAGCTATACCACACGTTAGTTAGCCAAGTCAACTCGACGCAAAGACCGAACACTGTTAGCTAGTTATGTCTCCAGGCCATATGTTAACTGGAATGGCCACTTACTGTACAGGTCTAACATGCTACAGCCTACTACTTCTCTTTTAGCTTACGCCAGCTATGCCGTGCATAAACTGGAGAGAAAAGAGGAAAAACTACTGTTCTGCTGCAGACTGAGAGGAACACGTTTCATTCAGGGCTAGATCTGTGTCCTCTGGCCTCAAATTGGATTCTGATATTCTCAAAAATGTCTGGCTGTCCAGTAATGCTTCTGGATGAACCGTCTATTTTTCAGGTCATAGTGGTATTTGACATTTGAGAAAAGTTGCACCGTCCCTGCAATTCGGTGTGGTTTCAGCACCTTCAGTGGGCAACCCCCCAGTGTTTCAGAGCAGAGGACACAGACACGTACCTCAAACACTGGCAGAAATGGCATTTTATGGTATTGGTAAACTTTCCACACGGACGCAACAAAATAAGGACTCAGGGTTGAACACTAGCATGTTTTGCACCATGCGCAGATATAACCGCTCTCAAGCAGATAGCATGTGCAAAGAGTGTGTCATAGGTATGCACAAAAAACACATCTCCAAGCCCATACCAGAAGTGAGTACTTATCGAACACTCATCATTAAAATGAAAGGTTGCACCCGGAAGGAATCTTCGTAGGTAGGCTTTACATTGTGAGACATACTAATGATTCAGGTTGATGACTGCCCTTAACACCACGTCAGTGTCACCAAAGACTGCAATGGTCTCGTGCTAAACAATCATGGAGTGACTCAGAATGGCAGCAGGTCATATTCAGTGACGAGTCCCACTTTGGTCTTGGTGGAGACGACCAACAAATCTTCAGTGGAGGCACCATGGTCAGCGCCAAGATGAGTGGTTTGCTGTCACATGTCGGGAAGGCCTGGTGTCACTCCACCTTCACCCCTACCGCACCATCTGCAGGAACTGTGAGAGGATATTCAAACTGCATGGGGTGGATTATCACAGGACACCATTAGGACATCTGCCATGTTGCTTTAACAAACATAGCGGCCCAACACCATACTGAGAGACAGACTTCTGTATGTGTAGCTCAATAAATATTCATCATATCAGTCTAAATGTATCATCATTTATTGTTCCTGGTCTCCTTTATCTTCTCCTTCTGGCTGCAACTATTCTTTTGATGATGAGTGTATATACAGAGGAAAGGCCCATAAGCAGAGGCTTTAGGCCACAAGAGTCTTTGTCTTAGATAAATCTATCAGCCTTACCAGCAAGGTTGTTTCAAGAGATGGGATGAGAGATGAGAGGTACGATGACTGGGCCGAAGTGCTGGGGGTAGGTTGGATTCCCAAGGATGGTATAATAGTCGTAACTTGTGTTCCTTGCCTTAGTCCCACAACCACAGTTCAATAATGCCAAAGCCATAAAAAAGACCTTACTGAACATGAAAACAGAATTTCCTCAATTCTGGACATGTAGGAGAAGCATCAAACAAGAGACATAAGTAAGTTTGTTTACCTGCTTGCCATTTACCTCCAAAAGTTCCTCTTCTCCTCCTACTTTAATTGAACACTGTAGCCCATTACTAATCCCTAGTGGCCAAAGCTGGTGTTGCAATCTCGTTCTTTTAACAAAACCTTTAACAGAAGGGACATCAGCCAAGCTTGTTGTGTTGTTTGGGGTAGAGTGTGATGTGTGACACGTCTTTGTCAGACATTTACAGTAATACGGAACAAAGCGCGTCCCGTGTTTGAGCTGAAAATTGGGGGTAACACGTGTGTGACATGTATATCGGAGATTTATGGAAAAACGGAACAAATTTACAGACATTTACTTAAATATGGAACAAATCATGTCCTGTATTGGTTTAATACAGGACGCAATATTTGATTGCCAGGTAAAGGACAATTCTGGATTTTACGGGACGGGTGGCAACCCTACTTACTGATTACTTAGCTGTCAAAAGAGAAATCTGAGCCTTGTTTTCTGCAGATTTCACCACAATCCAGCACCAAATGTTTAACAGACAGTTCCTGGTTGTGTTTTCTCATTGCTAGATCACGTCTGGCCCTGCAAGGCTAACTATGAATTGGTCAGGAATTTACAAATCAAATGTGGCATTGCTACAACACTTGCCTGTCTAATACTGGCTAAGTCAACTGATCAACACTAGCTCCTTTTAGCTGCTTGAGCTAGGCCAGTACCTAATGACCACTTTTCACAATATGAGCCCTGGCTAACCCTATAGCTTACCTAGCTATAATGACAGACAGTGCCTGCTTCACTTACTTACTTTAGCTACTCCAACCGTGCTGTCAACTATGCCACACTTTAAGCAGCCAAGTAGCAAAGACCACACTTGTTGTGTCTCCAAGTCATACGTTAACTGGAATGGCCACTTACTGTAACATGCTACAGGCTGCTACCTCTTTGCTAGCGTATGTCCGCCATGCCATGCCCATAAATGTGGCATTGCATCTTCCTTGCTTATGGTCCAGAACCTAATCTGTGCTCAGCACAGCTGACTGCAGCTGCAATCCCATCATCGTCTTGGACCATCATCCTTATTTCCGCAGACAAACTGGACAGGACATGTGGATCCACATGCCATGTTAGGGCCTGTTTGCTAGGCAGTTCGCGTGTGCGTGTTGTATGTTGTAATTGATCATCCCTAACACCCGCAGGCCGAAGCTTGAGCAGAGTTGATAAGACCATATCATCTGGAGCCTGCTGTCAGGGTTTGACAGCATGAGAGACCCAATTAGAGCTGACAGGTGCTGGGCCACCTTTGCCCCCTTCCTTCTCTTTCTCCTGCTCTCCTCCTCTCCTTGCCGTCTCCTGAGAAAGACCTCACCGCGCTTCATCTTATCGTCCTGTTAGATGACTCACGCTCACTGAAGGAGTTTCTTCTTCCGAGATCTCTTCACAGAAGGGCTCGGAATGGATGGGTGGAGTGAAAGCGGCTTTGATCCCCTGCCACCCTTTATGCTGGTGTGGGGTGGGGAGAGGAGGGGAGGGAGGAGGAGGGCCACCGGAGTAACGGTGATTTCTGCCTTGGGCTACGCAAATGGAATGCACATCAATGCGACCAAGGCCGTGTGATGCGGAGGGACAGTTCCCCGGAGCTGCTTTATACGAGCAAATCGCCACATTTTCTCTCCTGCTTTCTCCCAAAACTCAAACACGCGCACACCGGCACGCAAAGCCATAGTCACATTTATTTCTCACCCCCCTCAGGGCCTAATGTAACACATGGCTTGTCTGAAGACTGTTTTGCCTACGGCTCGCTTTATTTTCAGCAGACATCATGCAGCAACCTGGCAGCCCGGCAGAGATAAACCTCCCACCACTCAAAGCTCATATTCTTTTCCATTCACACCCACTTCCTGACAGGCGCGTCTAAAGACGCGGTGACAAAATACAGGGAGCGTGAACTCTGAGGCAGACCTACAGATGAAGGGTTGCCGGCATTGAGGAAATAGCTTTTGTAAAGGCCCCCCCCACCCCTTTCCCAACAGGCCCGGGAGATTTTCACTCTCAGTCACTCTGAGAAGCTACTGTGCATGGCTGTGACAAAACGCAACTCAGCCAGCAACGAAAACTATGGTGCTTGCTAAGGCTCTGCACGAACAGGGTTATTAGTCAGTGACGTACAGAGATGCTATGTGTCTGTGGGGTGTAATGGAAAGAAATCAGAGCTGTTTTGAAGGACTGATGTGGAAATAATATGGAGCCAACCTTTCCGAACACGGGTTTACATTTAATATTCGTCCTGAGGCGTTTCTGTCTTTTAATCTACTGTTGACCTTTAATTACATCATTTCTCAGTGCCGTTTTCACATTTATGCCTAAATCGCCTGCTCCACCGGAGCCAAATATGCATATCGCATGAATAAGCTTCCATGGGAATATAACAAATGCACTGAAATATACGTCACTTGGCCTGCAGAGTTAATCTGTTTAAACAAATTAGTATCCATCACAATATATCCAACAACATAAGCAGCATGGTCCTTCTATTATGCGGTGATAAGTCCACATGCAGCTTTACTATGATTAACATGGACAAGCCAGTGCAACCTACCGTAGAGCAGATGTTATTAAGAAGACACAAGCTCAAAACAAAATGACAGCTGTTACCTAACTGATGGACTCACTCACCACTCTTACGTTTGGAAATGTGACGTTTATATGCACACACCATCCAAAAGGAAGGACAGATACACCAACATACTACCTAAAGTACACTAACACATTACAGTCTCTGAGTTACTGTACACCAACACGCTACTTACAGCACACTAACACATTACACTTACTGAGTTACTGTACACCAACACACTACTTACAGTACACTAACGCATTACACTTACTGAGTTACTGTACACCAACATACTACCTAAAGTACACTAACACATTACAGTCTCTGAGTTACTGTACACCAACACGCTACTTACAGCACACTAACACATTACACTTACTGAGTTACTGTACACCAACACACTACTTACAGCACACTAACGCATTACACTTACTGAGTTACTGTACACCATTACACATACTAGTTAAAGTACACTAACACTACTTACAGTACTCTGAGTTACTGTACTGAGTTACTGACAACACGCTACTTACAGCACACTAACACATTACACTTACTGAGTTACTGTACACCAACACACTACTTACAGCAACACACACTAACGCATTACATTACACTTACTGAGTTACTTACTGTACACCAACACACTACTTACAGTACACTAAAGCATTACGCATTACACTTGCTGAGTTACTGTACCACCTTACAACACACTACTTACAGTACACTAACACATCACTTACACTTACTGAGTTACTGTACACAGCACCGACACACTACTTACAGTACACTAATGCATTACACTTACTGAGTTACTGTACAACCAACACACTACTGTACACCAACACAACACACTACTTTACAGTACACGCTAACAGCATTACACTTGCTGAGTTACTGTACACACACAACACTTACTACTTACAGTACACTAATGCATTACACTTACTGAGTTACTGTACACCAACACACTACTTACAGTACACTAACGCATTACACTTACTGAGTTACTGAGACACACTACTTACTGTACACCATTACACTTACTGAATTACTTACAGTACACTACACATTACACTTACTGAGTTTACTGTACACAACACGCTACTACAGTTACTGTACCACTTACTGAGTTACTGTACACCAACACACTACTTACAGTACACTAACACATTACACTTACTGAGTTACTGTACACCAACACACTACTTACAGTACAGTAACGCATTATACTTACTGAGTTACTGTACACCATCCATGCAGTTCTTTATAGATATATAGTGCATGCGCTGCATTTCTTCCTTGCCAACAGTTTAATTAGGTCTGACCAGTTAATGTTTGAGAGTGCAACACTAATTAAAGGAAGATAAAAAGAACACACTCTCGCGCAGCAGTCGCAGTGATTGCACTTCTACTCATTGTTTATAAGGTACAGATTCTCTCTTCGGATTTCTGTCATGTTCTTGCTCAGTTATTTCTCTGACCATTTCTTTCTTCTTCTGACCTTGGCACTGCCCTGTCAGTACGCTCCCCATCCCAATTATCACCCCTCCAGCAGGACAGAAGACCTGCTCTGTTTCAGCAATTAGCATCACCTCTGCCGACTCCTCATGTCAATGCCCCAACACCTCCGGAGACCGCCCTCTCCTGTGTCTTTTCACGCAGAGAGAGCTGAGGCTGGGCCAGGGAGAGCTAATCTCATGATGCTTTATGATCTGGCATGTAAAGGAGGAACAGAGAGGCAACTTCATTAGGGACACCTCCTTGTAGATCTACTTGCCATATAGGAGGACTTTGTGCTTCTACAGGTACAGACTGTAGTCCATCTGTTTTCCTGTGTACTGTTTTACCCTGTTATTCAATGGTCAGGACCCCCACAGGACCACCACAGTGCAGGTATTAGCTTGATGATGGATCATTCTCAGCACGGCAGTGACACTGACATGGTGTTGGTGTGCTAGTGTGTGTTGTGCTGGTGTGAGTGGATCAGATGCAGCAGTCCTGCCGGACACCTCGTTGTCACTGCTGAACTGAGAATTGTCCACCAATCAAAACTACAGACAACAGCGCCCTGTGGGCAGCCTCCTGTGGGCATTGTCCTGTGGGCAGCCTCCTTTGGGCATCGTCTTGTGGCCACTGATGAAGGACTAGAGGATGACCAACACTGCACTGTGCAGCAGCAGATGAGCTATCATCTCTGACTGTACATCTACAAGGTGGACCAGCAAGGTATGAGTGTCTAATAGAGTGGACAGTGAGTGGACACAGTGTCTAAACACTCCAGCAGCACTGCTGTGTCTGATCCACTCACACCAGCACAACACACACTAACACACCACCACCCCCTCAGTGTCACTGCAGCGCTGAGAATGATCCACCACCCACATAATACCTGCTCTGTGGTGGTCCTGTGGTGGTCCTGACCATTAAAGAACAGTAGGGTAATACAGTACACAGAGAAACAGATGGACTACAGTCTGTAGATCTACATAGTGTTCCTATATCAGAATCACCATTTAGGCTCCTAATGCACTACTGCTACCACTACTGCACCTTAAAGTTTGCTGCCGCCTCTGAAAGAAGTAAGAAATGAATTGAAATTAGAAATTAGTCATTTAATTTCTTACTGTGGCATAGATTATGCTCATGGCTATTCATATTATTCATGCTAACTAGCCAAATTAGCTACTTAACCCTCCTGTTATATTGCAGGTCAAATTGACTGTTTTAGAGTTTAAAAATACAGGAAACATAGTTAAAAATAATCTTTGCAGCATGAAACTTTTTCTGTTGGGCTTAATTAGTGTAATGAACACGCAAATGGAAAATGACTGGTTTGATGTGTTTGCAGGCCTCTGCGTGTTTATATTACACAAATAATGTTCAGGTCATTTCGACCCTGCAGTGAAAGCGTAGGCCACGTGGTAACAATATTTAGAAAATTAAATATTTTTATTCATATACTGATTGAAACAGATTGATTTCCTTCTTTTCATTTACAAAGAACCCACAAGGGACAAGGCAGTCAGACTCTTTTGAAAAGTTCTTTTTAATATGTCTTTTTATCTAATTGTCCAATAAATCGGAGTAACAGAAATAAAGTTTTGTGTGTTTAAGGTCAGTTGGCAAGATGCTTTGGCAGTGTTTTACTGTACTAATAATAATTTTTATTTTTAATTTCCTAGGGTTGAAAACAATTTTTTTTGTTAAGCCCTTAATGTTCTGTTCAGCTTTTTGGTAGATCACATTTTGAGTTGCTATATCTTAATGAAGATGATGTTGAATGTAGCTCAACCTGATTGTGCCATCTCTACCGATCGGCAGAGGTACGTTAGACTAAAACCTTTGTCAGGCCTCCAGGTTTCCCTGACACCGCCGATCTTCTGTACTCCATTTCCCAGAGTGCACTGTCAGATGACATCACCCTCACATCACCCTCACACCAAAAGATGGTGATGAATGTAGCTCAACCTGATTGTGCCATCTCTACCAATTGGCAGAGGTATGTTAGACTAAAACTTTCGTCATGCCTCCAGCTTTCCGTGACACCACCCATCTCCTGGACTAAATTTCCCAGAGTGCACTGTCCAACATCACCCTTACATGTTCTCAGTCAGTAAATCACACCTCGTTCTCACGTTTCAACTCATCTTAGTACTGGTTGCACACACCTGCTTCTCATCACCCAGTCTGCATATAAACCCTTTATAAACTTTGCTGTTGTGCTCATCGATCTGTGTAATAAAGTCATCTGACTTTTAGCTATGTGCGCATCAAGTCAAGCTAATGTAGTGTCTATGCTAAGCTAATGTAATGTAAACTGACCATTTTCTTTGTTATTACTGCCCCCGCCCAAAAAAAAATTGCAAAACAAACCTATTTTTCTTGCTGAGCATGTTACAGTTAAAACAACTAAAGTTACACAAAAACAAAAGGAAATTTAGTTTAAAGTGATTATGAATAAGCATTTTGTTATGATGCGTTAGAATGCTGATGTAATAAAGTTAATGTTGTTAACATAATCAATAGTCACCATAATCTGTTCTGCAAATACCTCCCCAGAAATTTCTTTCTCCACCAGCTCAAACCCCTTCCAGGTCTTCATTAAGGCTGCATAGACTGGTCGATATGCTTTGTGATGCAGCATGATTCAATGTGAGTTATTAAAATGAACAGAATATTAGTCTGTAGATGAACACAGCAGGCAGTCACTTATGTTTCTATTGGCAAATGTTTAAGTGTTGGCCCTAAACGTTTAAGGCCAAATTTCCAAACTAAAGTTCAGTGGTGTACAGTAACTCAGTAAGTGTAATGTGTTAGTGTACTGTAAGTAGTGTGTTGGTGTACAGTAACTCAGTAAGTGTAATGTATTAGTGTGCTGTAAGTAGCGTGTTGGTGTACAGTAACTCAGTAAGTGTAATGTGTTAGTGTACTGTAAGTAGTGTGTTGGTGTACAGTAACTCAGTAAGTGTAATGTGTTAGTGTGCTGTAAGTATCGTGTCGGTGTACAGTAACTCAGTATGTGTAATGCATTAGTGTACTGTAAGTAGTGTGTTGGTGTACAGTAACTCAGTAAGTGTAGTGTGTTAGTGTACTGTAAGTAGTGTGTTGGTGTACAGTAACTCAGTATGTGTAATGCGTTAGTGTACTGTAAGTAGCGTGTTGGTGTCCAGTAGCTCAGTAAGTGTAATGCGTTAGTGTACTGTAAGTAGTGTGTTGGTGTACAGTAACTCAGTAAGTTTAATGTGTTAGTGTACTGTAAGTAGTGTGTTGGTGTACAGTAACTCAGTATGTGTAATGTGTTAGTGTACTGTAAGTAGTGTGTTGGTGTACAGTAACTCAGTAAGTTTAATGTGTTAGTGTACTGTAAGTAGTGTGTTGGTGTACAGTAACTCAGTAAGTGTGATGCGTTAGTGTACTGTAAGTAGTGTGTTGGTGTTCAGTAACTCAGTAAGTGTAATGTGTTAGTGTGCTGTAAGTAGTGTGTTGGTGTACAGTAACTCAGTAAGTGTAATGTGTTAGTGTACTGTAAGTAGTGTGTTGGTGTACAGTAACTCAGTAAGTGTAATGTGTTAGTGTACTGTAAGTAGTGTGTTGGTGTACAGTAACTCAGTAAGTGTAGTGTGTTAGTGTACTGTAGGTAGTGTGTTGGTGTACAGTAACTCAGTAAGTGTAATATGTTAGTGTACTGTAAGTAGTGTGTTGGTGTACAGTAACTCAGTAAGTGTAACGTGTTAGTGTGCTGTAAGTAGTGTGTTGGTGTACAGTAACTCGGTAAGTGTAGTGTGTTAGTGTACTGTAAGTAGTGTGTTGGTGTGCATATAAACATAACACGTCCAAATGAAAGAAGCGTGAAGTGAGCCCACAAATTAGGGAACAGTGGTCACTTTGTTTTGAGCTTGTTTGGACCTGTTGGACAGAGCTCGGTTCTAGCTAATGGAACCTGTTCACTTGCAGTGTTCTGTGTTCATGATCATGTGAATAGACTAATGAATAGACGTCAGTGTCAGACTAATGAATGAGCTTCTATTAAAGACTGGTGGACTGAGAGACACTAGAGTCTCTTCACCTACACTGAGCTGATGAAGAGTCTTGTTCCAGAAATGATAATAGGACATTAGAGCCGTAATAAATCATACTCCTGTTACTCTCCATACTTAAGTACATCTGAAGGTACATACTTTAGTACTGTTACTCTCCATAGTTAAGTACATCTGAAGGTACATACTTTAGTACTGTTACTCTCCATAGTTAAGTACATCTGAAGGTACATACTTTAGTACTGTTACTCCAGTGGAGGTCTAAAGGGAGGAACTTCTACTGACACTGGAAGAATATTTTACCTTGGGGATCTCTACTTTACCTTAACCACGTTAACTTAACACAGACCTTAGTCCAGTTGAGTGTATAGAGACAATTTGTCTGTATTTCTGAACATTATTTAGATGTCTATTGATTTGTAATATTTGTTAGCCTCATAGTGCTATACTAAAGGACAAGGGCCAAGGGTCATGGCTGATCGATTACACCTGGATTAAGTGCACAGCTGTATAAACCTCTTGCTGAGCCATAGCTTTAATGTATTGTACCTGACTACCACTATATTAGATTACCCTTATTAGATTGCATTGCCATGCTTCAAGTCATGTGTTGTGGGAGAAAATTTCAGATAAAATCAAATCAGTTTTTTACAGGTGACCTCAGTCTCGCATGGAGCAGGAGCTGTGCCACCTCAGAGCTTTCGCAATGAGTCCCGTCTTCACAAAGTGGTTGTTACAAACACAATGATCAGAGAGCAATTTGATGCTTTTCGGTTCCGTTGAGCAATAGCGAAGCGAATGACATTTTAAGCAGTGAAAAGGAGGAGGGTGAGCCTCTTCTGCGGTGTGTAAACAAAGCCTGACACCTTTCATTCAGCCTAATGGCAGGGAGCAGGGCTAAGTAGAGAGGAGAAAAACTGGTTGGCCATTAAATATGTCTGCAGGGTGCAGAGTGCCATTGGTCAAACTCATTTGACCCCGGTAGCCTCGACCTATCAGCTCATGCATATGGATGGAACCTGAATGTGACATTTGCATCTAGGCTTTGTCTTGCCTTTGACCAATGAAGTCTCAGTAAAGCAAGACAGCATAAGGCCTTAAGTCTGCTGTATGGAGCACAAAGCAGGGTGTACCCTCAGAAACGAAAGAATATGCGCTCAAATAGCTACACCCAAAAGGAATCAACCAACAGGAATATGTGGTTGGTGTAGCTCAACAGATAACGGCACTACCCACCAGTGAGCACCACCACATGTGGGAGACTGGAGTTTGAATCCCAGTCTGGATGACTATGCCGTGCTACACCAATAAGACACCTAATGCTACGTCGGCCTACCTGTAACATGATTAAGTCGCTCTGGATAGGAGCGTCAGCTAAAAACCATAAATGTAAACAAATTAAACTTGGTGGGTTGGTTTGACATTGTGAGACATGCAAATGATTGGCTGTGCATGTGACGTAAGCAGGGACAGGTGGTATTGCTGTACCTGACTGACCCAACAGCCATGATTGCTGCAGTTCAGTGAATGAGTCAGAATGGCAGCTGGTCATCTTCAACAACAACCCCCACATTTGTCTTGGTGGAGACAGCCCACCAATCTGTGTGTGGAGGCACCGTGGTCAGCGCCAAGATGAACAGTTTGTTATCACACGTCCAGTAGGCCTGGTGTCACTCCACCTCCACACCATCTGCAGGAACTGTGTGAGAATATGCAAGCTGCATGGGATGGATTATCACAGGACACCATTATGAACCTCTACAACTCCATACCGAGACGTCTGGCATGTTGCGTTATCTGTATAAACCTCTTGCTGAACCATTGCTTTAATGTATTTGACTTGACCACCACTATATTAGATTACCCTTAATAGACATGGCATTGCATTGCCATGCTTTAAGTAGATGTACTTCAGTCACACATCATCTAAAAGCATTTACAACCAAATACAATCCAATATGGTGGTGATTTTTCCAGTTCCTTATGACTCCTTGAAATGGGGTGGGGGGTGTTATTAAAGGGGGCATAACATTCTGTGCTTTGATCACATAGCTCCTATGTGCAAAGAGTCTGTGCTTGAAAGGATGCAGACCTGCCTTTGTAGAGAATATAGTGATTTTCACATATCAGAGTTCAAAATTCAATCAATCAATCAATGTTTATTTGTATAGCGCTTTTTACAACCAATGTTGTCTCAAAGCAGCTTCACAGATAATCAATTTGTTATAGAAAAGAAAAGAAAAAACACAAAGTTAATGTACAGGCATTTGAGGGTGACCGTGTCCAAGCCCCCCTTGAGCAAGCCAGAGGCAACAGTGGCGAGGAAAAATCCCTTGAGTAAGGAAGAAACCTCTAGAGGAACCAGGCTCAAGGGTGGAACCCAGCCTCCTCAGGTCGAACCCGGATGAGACGAGAAAGACAGAACTACCAGGAGAAGAACATCTATTAGATCCAGTCTGATTAGTCCAAACAAAATAAATAAAAAAATCAGAGACTTTAACCTCTAAAAGACTATTTAATCTTTTTACCATCATGGCATTCATTAACCTCGTAATGTTTTAATATCAGATGTTTACCTGCAAGCTTATTTTTAGATTCTGCAGTAACATGAAATCAAAATGGCTGAATATTTATTTGTGATAAGCAAATGTTTGAGTTTTTGAAAGACATAACAGCAGAGATATGATGGGATGTGAAACATATATTGTTATAGCAATGCTTTTAACCACAATATAGCACTGATATTCTAATAACACTTTTTATGAAACCTGTATACATAAATACTGTGACATCTTGGCAGGGACAGCAATACAGGAATTGTAGGGCTGATAAAATGGATTATGGATTATGGCCCCAATGGTTCTCGCTGGAATCTTCAGTAGTTTGGAAGTTCTTCTGTAACCAATGCCATCAGTATGTTTTGCACCTATAAGGTTGGAAGTGTTTGAGAGAGCTTCCTGGTTTTACCCATCAGGAGATGTTTCTTGTGTGGCACCTTGGTAATGAGACACTTTTTATAGACCATCAGTTGGACCAGCTTATTTCATTTGCACTAAGTGGCAGGATATCTTTCTAATTACTGATAGATTTCAGCTGGTGTTATGGCTTTCCATGGCTTTTTGCACCTCTCTTCATGTGTTCAATACTTTTCCCAGTGCCATTTCTCATTATTAGACATAACTTAGACATCTAAGTTAATATGGTTTGATTTCTTTGCACCTGTGGGTTGTTACCGACATCTGGTCAGAATTTCATGTCAATAGCACCTTTAAAAATATATTTACTTAGACAGTTGCTGATGTGTTCAATATTTAGTTTAACCGCTCTATATATTAATATGAACACTGGTAAACAAATACCAGATTGCTTCCATAAACACCAGGATGTAGTCAAATGCCTTCATTGGCCTGCTCATTCACCAGCTGTGAACATCATTGCATCTTTATAGGCATTTATTGGCCAATAATATTTGAAGTAGATGTCCATCTCTGTCATTCCTCAAATAACTAGAAGTGTTTGCTGTTAAGGAAAGATGCCATATCCAGCGACACGCAGTTCAGGATTTGTGGAACAATAAACCAAGACAGACTAAAGCTCTTCTGGTTATGGCTTTTATGGTAATATATTTATCCATCATCATCATTGCTGTTAACATTAACTCAACACTGAGCTGAAGAGCTGTTTGTCCATTTAGAGTTGATTGATGGATGAGACGAATCAGAACGTGTGTCATGAGGCACAAGCTGTCCCAATAACACATTGTCTGAGTTGTTGAGGGGGTTGATATTGTAGTTATAGTAGCTCAGCAGCGACAGCTATAGTTATTACATTTCATTGTAAATGTACTCTTGTATGATATGTCAGTTTTGTGCAGTGATGTATTTATTGGCTTCACATTTGACATAACTAGGCTATGGTTGTTGGCAGTTTTTGGGAAAGGATTGTGCTTTAAATGACAGGAGGAGACTCAGGCTTTAGTTCTAAGGTTGGTGCCCAGTGAGAGGATGGAAATTGCATGGCAGATGGGCTCTTTGAAAGTTTATGCATAAGTGAAAGAAAAGGGAACAATTAAATTCTTTATTATCCTCCTGGCCCCATTAGGTAGTGTTCTAAAGTCTTGTCTACAGGGCTTTGTGTTCAGGTTATCTGTCTTTAAAGCAGAAATGTGTAAGATTTTTAGTTTTAAACATACCAAAACTCCAGAATGCAAAGAAATAACAGTTTTGATGGTCTGTCAAAGATGTCTATGTATCCGCATTGCTGAGATACCTAGTTAGATTAGCATGCTAACCAGCTATCCCCAGTCTATCCTCTCTTGAAATACAGATTTGTACCTGAAGAGGTGATAGTGAGTCACTGTAGCATTGAGTCTTCTTTCAGTCCAGCACAAGAGAATAAAGAAGTAACACTGCTGCCCCTATGGTGTATTCTAACCTCTTGCTAATCGTGTTAAAGTTCCTGGGCCCAGTTAGATCATTTAAGGGCAGGTAGCCAATAAAAGCCTTAGTAAATCGAACAGTGGCTGAAGCTCTTGGCAAACAAAAATGATCACAACTACTGCTGGACACTCCTGGAGGGAAACTATGTTGAGCAAAGAAGTGATAAAAAGACCTCACATGTCACAGTTCATAGGCAGAGCAATAAGAAGCAGTTAGTACACTACTAGGTACTAGGTAACATGAGCTAAAGAGATTCATTTTTATGCACATAACTTAATATATAAATGTGCCCTGCTCACGAAGCTAAACCCTGCTTAAAAATACACACAAAACAACCTTAAAATCCACAACAACAATCTCAAATCAGGTCAAGTCAGGTCAGGTCACATCAAGTTAGATCACATAAAATCACATCAAGTCAGGTCAGGTCATATGAAGTCAAGTCACATCAAGTCCAGTCAAGTCAATTCACAAAGTCAAATCACATCAAGTCAAGTCACATCATATCACATCAAGTCACAAAATGTCACGTCAAGTCAAGCTAAGTCAAATCACATCAGGTTAAGCTAAATCAGTTCACATCAAAGTCAAGTCAAGTCACAAAAAATCATGCCAAGTCAAGTCACATCACATCAAGTCACAGAAAATCAGATCAAGTCAAATCAGGTCAAGTCAAATCACGTCATATCAAATCAAGTCAAATCACATCAAGTCAAGCTAAGTCAGTTCACATCAAAGTCAAGTCAAGTCACAAATAATCATGTCAAGTCAAGCAGGTCAAGTCAAATCACATCAAGTCTAGTCAAATCAAGTCACAGCAAGTCAAGTCAAGCCACACACATAAAATCACAGTCAAGTCAAGTCAAATCACAAAGTCAAATCACATTGTCAAGCTAAGTCAAATCATGCCAATTTAAGTCACTTCACATCACATCAAGCCATAAAAAATCAGATCATGTCAAGTCAGGTCAAGTCAAATCACATCAAGTCAGGTCAAGTCAAAATCAGATCATGTCAAGTCAGGTCAATTCACGTCAAAGACAAGTCACATCACATCAAATCACAAAAAATCAGATCAAGCCAAGTTAAGTCAGGTAAAGTCAAATCACATCAAGTCACATCAAATAAGATCAAAATCTCATCAAGTCAAGTCACGTCAAGCAAAATCTAAAATATAAGATAAAAAAATTACAATATGTTAAATAAACATAAAATAAAATAAACTGAAAAATGGAATGGAATTACAATTTTAACACTAAATAAACAATATAGAAATCTCTGAAACATATAAGAAACATATATTTATTAAACATGTTTAGATGTTTCCAAACAAAGTCAAACAAAACATGCCCAGTGGTCATAACTCTAAGCTCAGTGATTGTTTCCTTATGGACATATAAAACATCACCTTCTAAAAACAACAAAACTCAGAAACAATCACCAAATAAATCAACATTTCTGTGACTTTGTCCCAGCGACGTACGTCCTGAGCTTGATAAAGCTAAGTTTTACGACTCTGGGAAGCCATTTGTACCCACGGCCTGTGTACAACCCACACAACCTGCTGAAAGCAGACAAAACCTGAACCTCTGTTAAAACTAGTGGTCCATAACGGTATGAGGAGCCATCTCGGGCAGTTTCATAATTATTTCATGTGGCCATAAAACAACTTAGAAGCATGAGGCCAGTTTACCTGCTACCTGTGGTGCACTTTTCTGTGATTATTTAATATTCCAAGATGGTAATGTTCCCGCTGGCTCACACGCACTGCTAAACAAATACAAGATTGCTTCCATAAACACCAGGATGAAGTCAAATGCCTCCACCGGCCTCCCCATTCACCAGACGTAAACATCATCGCGTCTTTATAGGCATTTATTGGCCGATATTGTTTGGAGTAGATGTCCGTCTCATTCTTCAAATAACTAGAAGTGTTTGCTGTGGAGGAAAGATGCCATATCCAGCGACACGCAGTTCAGGATTTGTGGAACAGTAAACCGAGACAGACTGAAGCACTTCTGGTTATGGTTTTCATGGTAATTTGATGACATGGTAATTGCTGTTTGTCCATTTAGAGTTGTGTAATGGATGAGATGTATCAGAATGTGTGTCATGAGACACAAGCTCTCCTAATAACATACTGTGGCTCAGTGGCTGTAGCTCAGTGGCTGTAGCTCAGCGGCTGTAGCTCAGTGGCAGCTATAGTTATAATATTTGCATATGTAAGTTAACTGGGTTATGGGTTTTAATGCACTTTTCTGTCATTATTTAATATTCTAAGATTATAATATCCCTGCTGGCTCACACACACACTACTAGACAGATACAAGGTTGCCTCCATAAACACCAAATGCTTTTATTGGCCTCCCTGTTGGCATTGGGAGAACTTTCCTACGGTCTTATTACCCCGCTGCAGACAGGGAAAACTCTAGAGTCAGGCAAATGTATCTCGTACATGCCAGAGGAAGATTAGTGGTAGAGAATTAGTAGTATGGAATATAGTGACTGCTTTCCTGGTTAATGTGCATGAGAGCCTGTAAAACAGGTCCAATACCAGATTTTAGGAGCACAAACATCGACTAATCCGATTATGCGTAACAAGATCTTGCGGCTTTTCAATGATATGGACGGCTCGTTCTCTTAATGCAGCCCACAGTGTGTTCTGTACATACAGATCCATACACATACATAGATAATACAGTACTTGGAGGTTGGTGGTTGGTGTAGCTCAGTGGATAACACCACTACCCGCCAAGTAGCCACCACCACACGTGGGAGACTGGGGTTCGAATCCCAGTCTGGGTGATGCTGTGCTACACCAATGAGAGTCCTTGGGCAAGACTCCTAACACTACATTGACCCACCTGTAATGTGATTAACCTTGTAAGTTGCTCTTGATAAGAGCGCCAGCTAAATGCCAGAAATGTAAATGTACTTCTATTGTATATTATGTTGTGTTTCCAAGTAAATAAGCATAATACATAACTAGCAATTTATTCTGCAATAAATAGCAGAATTTTCAGTGTACGCAGCAACTCAGTTTATCAGAACGAGCAATTTTTACATTATTCCCCAAATCAGACAGTGTGGTTGGTGTAGCTCAGCGAATAACACCACTACCCACCTGGGAGCCACAACCACATGTGGGGATTGGGGTTCGAATCCCGGTCTGGGTTACTATGCTACACCAATAAGAGTCCTTGGGCAAGACTCCTGACACTACATTGGTCTACCTGTAATATGCTTAACCTTGTAAGTCGCTCTGGATAAGAGCGTCAGCTAAATGCCGTAGATGGTAAACAATGGTTCGCAGCCTTTGTCATTCATCATGGTCATTATATGCTAAAGAGAGAGGCTGAGCTGAAAGCACAAGCACATTGACCTCACTGAAAGACCTGTAGTCAGTAACTGGTTTGAGTGGTCAAGTAACAGTAGCGGTGTAGCAACTCATCTAAAGATATTGCTTCATTCAGAATGGCATTCAGAGTTGGCTAGGGTTGTCACCCATCCCATAAAATACGGAATCGTCATTTATTTGGCAAGTAAATGTTGCGCCCGGTATTAAACTATGGGCACGATTTGTTCCATATAGACGTAAATGTCTATAAATTTGTTCCTTAGGTCTGTAAATGTCCAATATACACATCTGTCACACACGCATGAATGATCACAATGCACCCCACCCCGGACTCAGCTCAAATACGGGCCGCGGCTGGTTCCGTATTACCGTAAATGTCCGACAAACACATGTGTCACACATGATTGATCACACTCTCCCCCATACTCAATTCGGTGGAATACTGGACGTGATTTCAAAGACAAGTCACTCACACATGACCACGCCCCTCGTCCTTTATTTTCATTTCTGAAAGGTGGCAACCCTAGAGGTGGCATTCAAAGCTTCCGGATGGTTATAAGATCACCAGACAAGAAATAGTCACCTATGACTAATCAGTACCGGTACCTTCGCGAGCATGAATAACAGCTGTGATTGGATTCGACATAGACTGGACAAGTTTCTGGATGTAGACCACATCAGTGTTAAGACACTCTTGCATTACAGAATTGCACAGTTGGGGATCAGATCACTCACACCCTGAAAATGGTGGTGGGGGTAGCTTAGCAGATCATATCACAGCCACCACCACATGTGGGAGACTGGGGTTTGAATCCTGGTTTGGGTGACTATGCTGCGCTACACCAATAAGAGTCCTGGGGCAAGACTCCTAACACTACACTGGCCTACCTGTAGTATGGTTAACCTTGTAAGTCGTTCTGAATAAGAGCGTCAGCTAAATGCCATAAATGTAAGCATTTATAACCCCATCGTAGCATCTGCAGGAGCCTGAACTTAATATCGCCTTAAACACACAAGAGGACTCCATTTTTGAGCTCACATTGCCTGATGTCCTAGCAGAGAGGCAAACAGAGTGTGTTGAAAGAAATAGAGTAGTGTGTGTTTTTATTTGCCAACTTTTTCATCATATTATTATTATGTCAAATAAAAAAGTCAGACACATGTAGGTTTACTGGTCTTTTGGGATAGTATATTAAATAATTACCTTTGTGTTGCAGACCTTGTGACCCCTGCTTTCTTTCTCCACTGTTCCCATCTCCACTGTAACGAAATTCCGCTCATGCATTTCTCTACAACGGACCATTCCATATCAAATCATTCTGAGATAGTTCTTTTGTATCTCGAACATTAAATTATGCAGTAATTCTGATGGAGGAATTTCTTTTTCAACCTTAGTTACTCTACATACTTTTAATGGTACATACTTAACTGTGGCCAAAGGATAGGCCTTTGGTTTGGCCTGTAAATGTCAGGATAGGCAATGTTATCTTTGATTTAACTTGTCAGTTGGCACGGGATACAGGTCATTCTCATCAAATAGGCTGTTTGAAAGTAAATATGAGTAAAAAAAATGGAATTGAATTCCTTATTGTAATGGTTACCAAACTTAACTTGACATTCACTGAGCCAAGCTGATCTGTTTGTTAGACAGATTGGCAGTTAGGCCTAAAAACTGCACCAGGGCAAACAAAACAAAAAGGCAAGGACAAGGTCAGAAACAAAAAGACAAGCGGAAATCAAAACCAAACAAAGCAATCCAACCAGCAAACAAGTAAAGAGGGAAAAATCAGAAGAGAAAACCAAATACAAAACAGAGTCAAAACCTGGTAAACAAACGAGATGTGCAGTGACTGTGTGTTTGTAAAAGACTTACAACCGTGCTTAGTGTTCCATTAGATAGTATTCCAGCTAGTACAGGAAGGTTAGAGTCTAAAACACACCATGAGCTCAGACACTGCCCGAACAAGGGCCAGTGCTGATACCTAGAGAGATCAATACACAGACATATATAAAGCAAAAGTGCACTACCTGGCAACCCCAGCCCAGTGCTCATACCTATAGAGAAGAAAGGTCATTATAAGTGCAACACAAGTACATCCACACATAACTTACACACCTACTAGAGCTCACTCACTTAAGTGCATTACGAAGAGATGGGTCTTCAGTCTGCGTTTGAAGACCGCAAGAGACCCCGCTGTTCGGAGAGCCAGTGGGAGTTCATTCCACCATCTGGGTGCCAGGACAGAGAAGAGTCTGGACGCTTGTCTTCTATGTGTCTTCAGGGAAGGCGGGTCGAGTCAAACTGTACTCCAAGCTCGAAGGGCTCGAGGTACAGATTGACTCTTAGCCCTTGCCATAAGGTAGGGAAGGGCTGGTCCATTCTAGGCGAGCATCAGAGTTTTAAATCTGATGCGAGGAACGTCAAGAAGCCAGTGAAGGGAGTGCAGCAGTGGAGTGACGTGGGTGAACTTTGGAAATCATTGCTGTGTTGTTTTCAGAAGTGGCATGGTCTTGCTTCTGTTTGGTGGCCAAGCATTCATGGTAGTTACTAATTGGCAGCTGGAGCAAAGTAGGACCTACAGCTGGACACATTGCCCATTTGTATGGTCATTTGTCCAGTGGACTTGACTAGTATTCACACATGGAGTTTTATCTTGACAGCATTAGACTACGGTGAGCTCCCTCCTAGAATGACTAGAGAACACAGCGGCAAATATCCCTCTTATCATTCTGCCATCGTTATTGCATGAGAACCCCTGTGTTTTCAATGATAACCCTTAAAAAGGGATGCAGCTTGCAAGGAAATGAGAATCCAAGAGGAAATTCTCTTCCTCCCCTCACAAGATGACATTAAACAGAACTGGCAGCTGTTCAAATGATCAGCTTTTCCCAAGAGTGGGTGCAATAATAACCCATAACAAGTTGCCTTGAAGTCTGGATTAGCCATTGGTCTTAAAGTTCATGAAAACATTGTTTTTGGTGGTAGCGTGTGCTGTTTAGAGCCACGCACATTTCCCCCCCGCTCATCGTGGGAAGCGAATGTGCCTGCACCCCATAACTACGCTCCACTGTCTGTCCCTTAAATCATGAAATTAAGCTGTCGCTCCTGCTCCTGCCTGTCAGGCTGCATGCTAAATGGGGCAGGCTAGAAGCCCTGATCTGCCATAAAGGCGTTTTCTCTCCACGCTCTCTGGCGAGTTAATGTGGGCTCCCGAGTATCAGGGCGCGCTGATGTCTCTGCCAGGCCAGCGACTGTCAATCCAGCAAATTCTGACACACGAGAGGGTGCTCAATTACATCCTGCGGGCAGGGCCCGTCCACTTAAGGGATATTACTAATGAAAGAGATGAAATGCGGAAGTGGAGTCGAGCGGAGCCTTGCAAACTCTGCAATTATGATTCCTGTGGCAGACCAATTTGAGCTCATTTGTCAGGATGGAGGACAGGGGGGCCGCCTCTTATTCTGAGGATTGTGAGAACATTTGCACAAGTGCACAATTTCCCTTTTGCAGTCTATTATTTCTCGGAGGCAGCACGCAATTAGGCTGGAAACCATGGGCTGTACTACTGTACAGGTTGTTTTCATGTTGTTCCAAGTGTTTGTTTTTTTTCTCTTTGGTGTTTCTCTATTAATAATCCTCCAGCCTTCATCACTCATCATCAAAAACATAGTTGCACATATAATTGCACCCAGAAGGAATCAACCAACCAACAGGAAGGAAACTTCGGCATGCAAATAATTAATTTTCAGATTTCTTTGCTGTACGTGTGACGTAAGCAGGGACAGGCCTAATTTCTGACTGGGCCAACAGTCACGATTGTGGATATCAGTACAGTGATGCCCTATATGAGCCATCCTGTTGATGCCAGCACCATTGGCAGCGGGCTGCATTACGACGACTGCCCTTAACACCACGTCAGCTTTACCAAAGACTGAAATGGTGTCGTGCCAGACTGTCATGGAGCAGGTCTTCAGTGACGAGTACCACTTTTTTGCTTGGTGGAGACGACCAATGAGTTTGTGTGTGGTACAGTATAAACATAAGTGGCATAAGTTATATAGGTAAGTACCGACTCGGCAAAAAAATGAACCATCAACTATAAATAATACAGCCTGCTATAAATGAATACATCTCACTTTATGATGAGCCATGGAATATATACAAGAACGTCTGTCTACAAAAAATCACAGTGGATTAACAAGTAGAAAATACTGAAATATGTAAATATATACTTTAAGATCCCACAGATAAAAGAGGCGGTGCAATAATAATACAATGTGCCAGGGACGCTGATAAATACTGAGTAAACATAACAAACATGTGCATATACTGGTGTCTAAGTGGTTGGTGTAGCTCAGCGGATAACACCAGGCGGATAATAAGACCACCACTGCCCCGATGCCAAGTAGTCACCATAATCAAAACACACGTGGGAGACTACCCGCCAAGTAGTCACTAGAACACGTGGGAGACTGGGGTTCGAATCCTGGGCTGTGTGACTATGCTGCGCTACACCAATAAGAGTCCTTGGGCAAGACTCCTAACACTACATTGGCTTGTACTTGTAATATGATTAACCTTCGCTCTGGATAATAGTGTCAGCTAAATGCCGTCAGTGTAAGTGTCTAGGGTGTCCAGGGTTGCAGATGAACGGGGCATCAGTAGTGCAGATAAGTAAACCTATGATTTAACATAAAGAGATACAGTCCTCTTCTGGCCCTACTGGGAAGAGTCGATGGCTCTCGGGACAAAGGATCTCCTGAGTCGGTCTGTGGGGCAGCTCTGTGACAGCAGCCTGCCACTGAACTTGCTCCTTTTGTCCATGATGACGGTGTACAGTGGGTGCCCATCATCATCCATAATGGACAGCAGTTTGTGCAGTGTCCTCCTCTCTGCCACCTTCACCACAGAGTCCAGCTCCACACCAACAACTGACCCTGCTCGCCTGACCAGCTTCTCCAGTCGCATCTCGTCTCTCTTCTTAATGCTTCCTTCCAGCACACCACAGCATAAAAGAGACAGCTGGACACCACAGTCTGATAGAACATCTGCAGGAGCTTCCTACAGATGTTAAAGGACCCCAGCCTCCCTAGAAGGTAGACCTAGCTCTGCCCCTTTCTGTACAGGATGTCTGTGTTGGCTGACTTGATTTGAATATCGTTGCTGTCCGATGAAAAACAGGTATCTCTCTTTTTGTTGACGTTGGCTTTTATGCATCGTTTGAACACAGCACTTACCAGTTATGTTGTGTGAAAATTTCATGAGGAATGGGATAACAGAAATTGCTTAAAACTGCTTGGATATGAAAAGTCTGGTTCCATTGACTTGCATTCAAATTACATTAGGCTTTTGGCCACTCCTGTAAAGTTGCCATTTTGGAGATTCCTGCTTTTCGATATACAGCCTGATGTTTGAGACGGATTGCCTTGTGACAGTTATCTGAGAAGTGTTTGCTTAAAAACACCTTTCAGTCAATTCATTTTAATCCATTCATGGAGGGAGGGATACATGAGGGGGGTCTTAAAGCAAAATACTTCCCCAAGCTTAATATGTTATGATTTTCCACCATTTTAACCTCATTAACATCAACCTAAAAATCAGATGACATGTTTACGTTCACTGCTAGTAAATTAAATAGCTATCTCGGTGTTGTAGACATGGCGATCCCTGGTTCCCATCACCGCCACTGGAAGTTTTTCTCTACAACGAAGCATTTCACATCAAGCAACTCTAAACGCCTTTGTGTACATCTCAAATATTACATTTAGCATAAATTTAAAAAAAAGGCAGCCTAATTACACTTGATTTTTCAAGCTGATATTTTGACCTTATGGAAGATTTTGGTTGCTAATTACAGTATTATTAATAGATTCATATTAATAGATTAACTCTACAGGAAAAGGTGAAGATGAAGGGGATAGATGAAATAGAGAAACTCTCTCTCTCTCTCTCTTTGTCTCTCTTTGTCTCTCTCTCTCTTTGCCTCTCTCTCTCTCTCTCTTTGTCTCTCTCTCACTCTCACTTTGTCTCTCTCTCACTCTCACTTTGTCTCTCTCTCTCTCTCTCTTTGTCTCTCTCTCACTCTCTCTTTGTCTCTCTCTCTCTCTCTCTCTCTCTCTCTTTCTCACTCTCTCTTTCTCTCTCTCTCTCTCTCTCTGTCTCTCTCTCTCTCTCTCTCTCTTTGTATCTCTCTCACTCTCTCTGTCTCTCTCTCTCTGTCTCTCTCTCTCTCTCTCTTTCTTTGTCTCTCTCTCTTTCTCTCTCTCTTTCTCTCTCTCTTCCTCTCTCTCTCTCTCTCTCTCTCTCTCTCTCTCTCTTGCACCAATTTGTACATAAAACGCTTTGGCTGAATGGCCCAGTCTCTCTCTCTCTCTCTTTGTCTCTCTCTTTCTCTCTCTTTCTCTCTCTCTCTCTTGCACCAATTTGTACATAAAACGCATTGGCTGAATTATGACTTATTTGGGAGGGAATGGCAGGCATAAGAGCGAAGGCTCTCCTCCACTGGGGATGCCACTGTAGTGGAACATCTTTTTTATGGCGAAGAGGCAATAACCTATAAAGCACTTAAGATGTTCTGCCTTCTCTATAATTCATGGACTAGCTTGACATTTCGGTTTAGATAGATAGATAGATGGACAGATAACCTTTATTTAAGCAGGAAGGCCAACTGAGATCTCAAGCCTCTTTTGCAGTGGGGCTCTTCAACACAAAGTATGTACAACAACTACAACAACAACTACAATTACAACTACAACAATAATGGTCATTTTAAAATAACACAACTTCTTAGAAAATGAACCATATTAACTGAATAAAAATTGTTACATGTCTTATTGAAATAAACAAATAAACAATTAATGGAATATATTTTCGGTTATTACAATTTTTTTCAAATGAAAACAGTTCTCAGAGCCCTGGTCAACAGATGCATCTGTAAATGTATATAAAATGGATGTTTATGTACAGTCATGACCAGCAATGCAATGTTGTGATGAAGTGATAGAGGTGATGTCTAAGTAAGTAAAGGCATTTCTCACATTGAATAATGTTAAATGTTCACCCTCAGGTGAATGCTGAACAACAATGGCATACAGGGCAGTGTTGCAAGGAGAAAGCCACTGGTCTTCAGAAAGAACACTGCTGCCCGTCTGCTATTGAAACATTTGAAACATGGTGGTGGTAGTATCATGGCATGGGTCTGGTTTGCTGCATCTGGTCCAGGACTGTTTGCCATCGCTGATGGAACAATACATTTTGAATTATGCCAGCTAATTACAAAGAAAAATCAGGACCTGGTCTGTCCATGAGCTGAATCTCAGGAGAATGTGGCAGCAAGGCAATGACCCTAAACACACAAGTCGTTCTACCAGAGAATGGTTAAAAAGAAAACACTTAATGTTTTGGAATGTTAAAGTCAAAGCCCCCACCTTAATCCAGTAAGGTTATATCCAAGACTGACCACTAAGTTTACTACTGACAAATCTGTTTTGTATGAACTGAGGGTCTGACAATATATATAAAATAATATATAAAATATATTATTATTATTATTATTATTATTATTATTATTATTATTATTATTATTATATTGCATTTTTTTTAATAAACTATGTTTGATTTAAAATTTTAGGATCTTTTTAGAAATTTTTAGAATTTTACGAGCCCAAGTGAACATCATTGTTGGGATGTGGTGCTATTTATAGACAGTACGCTTTTTCTTTGCTATGCTGCTATGCCATGAAATGAATGGTATAGCTAATGTAATATGTAGGCTCTAAGACAGCAGGCTAAACTGTGTTTCCCAAATAGCAAGTATATGCTAGCTCAACACTGGCTCAGAGATATTGCTTACATTGGCAAAATAGTGAAAGGAGACTGAGCCAGCAATGTTTGGCTACTGGACATACGTTGGCCTGATATAAACTGGCAGACAGTGCTGGATAGTGGGCCGCATGGCTTTAAACTGGCAGAGGACTAGTTAATATTAGTGTGGTGGGAACTGGAGAACTCAATGTTCAGCTAAAAGTTCCCTCATATTGAAACTGTGTTAACTGTACATTATGGTAACTGTACATTATGATTATGTATAGGCTGATGACATGGTCAGCATTGTCCTACCATTTTAAATGCAAAGTAAAAAGTAAATAAGTGTACAGTTTAATACACATATGGTATGTATGGCATAATTCAGATATGAATTAAAACAGAAACAGAATGATGTAACTTCTCATAATGTAACTTGCATTACCAAACGGTCTAATGGTTTCTTTAAGCTAAAGATGTATGCTAAGCTAATGTCATTAAATTGGACTACTTGCTTTTGTTATGCAAATAAGAAAAGGTGAATAGCACACCAACTTTAGCCCTTGTTGGACCGTTGTGCTCCATCTTTGCTCTTCAGATGTTCTCTTCCTTTGTTTTTCCATCCATCTCTTCTTCCTAACAATGCATGGGTTCATACTACCCTGTGCATGACATTTACAGCATTTAGCTGATACTCTTATCCAGAGCAACTTACAAGGTCACATTACACATAGGCCAATTTAGTGTTAGGAGTCTTGCCCAAGGACTCTTATTGGTGTAGCACAGCAGTTACCCCAGACTGGGATTCAAACCCCAGTCTCTCACGTGGTGGTGGTGACGCCTAGGTGGGTAGTGGTGTTAACCGCTGAGCTACACGACCATGGATGCCCCTCTGTTGCTGAAAGACTGACCTGATCCACTTTGTGTGGAGACAGGGCTGTGAATGAACACTGGGTTTTTGCTAGCACACACACAGAATGGATAGCCATCCATCCTCCAGATCCATTCTACTATCTGCTACGTACTCGTTCTCCTCAGCAATCCATCTGCTAACTATCGGGAAAGTAAACAAAGTGTCCCGGGTCTATATTCACTGATTTTGATGAAGACATGTATTAGATTGAAGTCGCACCATATGCCACGCCTTTAATAAAACAATAAGTCACCAAGGCAATGTGTTACTCCACTTGTGGGTACTCCACTTCACATCATACACCCAGTACTTGTGATCATAGAGATGCACGGGCTGTTGTGACCGTGTGGAGATCATGTGGAGTGCTCCAAGGCTAAATACTTTGAGTTAAATGAAGTCGCTAAAGTGAGCCTGTGCGGAATGCTCTGTCAGAGGAGATTAACTACAGGAGGGTAAAGTGTGTATGAGAGTGTTGTAAATAAATAATAAGGCATGCTCTACTTCATACAGATCATGACGGGCCTACTTTCATATAGACTTTGGAAGGAATGAGTGCAAAAATGGTGTGCAGTAAATGCATTGGCACACAGCCATGTTTTACCTTCACCTCGCTTGTTTAGGGTGGTAGTAACTTCAGGCTCCTGCAGATGGCGCTGCATGAGGATGATGGGACTATAAATACCTGCGGGGTGTGAGTGATGGGATCCATAGATTGGGAAGAGGTGGTACAGTGCAGGGAATGTCTCGGCCCATGTGTGGTAAGTGGCTCCAAAGCAGATGTTAATGATTGGCTAAAAGGAGTGACTGCATTTGGGCGTGGCCAAAGACCATAGTGTGAAGGAAGTAGCTGAATCTGCAGGTGTATGGAAGCATACGGTCATACAGGTCTACCAGCAGTGGCTAAAATCTCTCGTCAGAGTTGTGCCAGAGAAGGAATCTACCAAATCCGGCCCAACTGTGCAATTCTTTGATCCCAGAGCGTCTGAACATTGATGTGGCCTACATCCAGAAACTGGTCGAGCCCATACAAATCCAATCACAGCTGTTATTGGTGCTTGTGGAAGTATTATAGGCTATTAGGTATATTTCAGCCATAGCTGACTCATTTTTTGCCTGGTGAGTTTATAGCTTACACCACTACAGCCATCTAAACTAGGCCTCGGGATCTCCTCCGAGCTGTACTGCTTCATTCAGATGCCAACCAAGGTGCTGCTCGGAACAGCAGTACAGTAAAGCCGTTCACGTTCTGTAGCTTGAGTGTGCAGCGTATATCACATCTGTCCAAGCAGTATATTCATTATCCATCCCATAGGCAAATGCCTGAATAACAAGGTGGCCCTATTCCAACCATGCTAATGATGCCATTAGCACACCGCTAATGTATTCAGAGCCATAAAGAGCTCGTCTGTGTAATACACTCGCTCGGCTTCCACCATTCTCACCGCTACACGTGGCAGGCGAGTGGAGCGTTTGGGTTATGATCATCAATAAAAATCTAAACACTAATGTTTGCACACTAGAACAGGTTCCCGACGCAGCAGCTGGCTCACTGGAGCTGAGGAGCGCACCAGCAATCCAGGCATGGGTGAGTTGGCAATTAGGTACGATCCGGCCTGCCTGATACAGCAGAGTCATAACACCTCTCCGACAAAGCGGTTATGGGCGATTACCTATAAGGTTTCGGAGATTTTCTTTGATTTATAGACGTGTGAAATTGTAGCATAAAGTGACAAAACGGCTGACAAACACATTGGAACCCATTCCGTAGATTATATGGACTGGATCCAAGCCTCATTTTCATTAACCGGTCAGGAATGGCCCCGGTGCCCTTTAGAATCTCATGGCTTGGGATCAAAATGTGAATGGATGAGCTCTCCTCAGCTTGTAGAGACAAACGGCCTGGCAGGCCGAACCATCCAGGAGACGTATAACGACGGGCGCTTGTCCGTTATGAGGCCGGCACTCATATCTCAAGCGCACATAAAGGAAATTCAGACACAAATGTGCTTTTATCCAGGCGGTGGCATTTGTGAAATGGGGAACAGCTCCATTTCAGGGTCCTGGCTGGTAGAGAGAATGGCCCATTTCTTTGGGCCCGCGCCGCTGAAGTAAATGACCAGGTTAACATTCGGATATGAAGTGCCCTGTATGCTCGTCAATGGAGCATCTGATAGGAGCACCTTGGCCCACTTCAGAATTCATGCTCACTCCACTGAGGCAGTGTTTTCCAGCTTGTTGTGGCCACGGCACACTGTCATTGACCCCGAAATGTGCTGCTTCAAGCGATCACATTCCCGATGGCTCCCGGAAAGTCGTTATTGAAGAGGCACTTAAGTGTGCATGCGTACAGTACGGTTTGACTCAGCCACTGTTGTGGATAATGAGCTGGACATTTTGTCTGGGAGTTACTGAGCCTTTGCAATGTTTGGGGTACAGGTTTATGAATTTCTAATGATGGTTAAATGATTATTTCATTCATATTCCTAATGCTTCATAATACTTGACATAACCCTTGAATTCAAAGGGACCCACTGCACCAGCATAGGGTCTGACAACGGGTCCAAGGATTTCATCCTGATACCTAGAGCAGTCAGGGTGCCGTTGTCTAGCCTGTAGAGGTCTTGGCATCCTTCAAGGAATATGCCTCCCCAGACCATCACTGACCCACCACCAAACCAGTCATGCTGAATGATGTTGCAGGCGACATAACCTTCTCCACGGCGTCTCCAGAGCCTGGCACGTCTGTCACATGTGCTCAGGTAAAACCTGCTCTCATCTGTGAAAAGCACAAGGCGCCTGTGGCAGATCTGCTAATTCTGGTGTTCTGTGGCATATGCCAATCAAGCTCTACGGTGCTGGCCAGTGAGCACAGGGCCCACTACAGGACGTCGGGCCCTCAGGCCGCCCTCATGAGGCTGATTGTTTGGTCAGAGACATTCACAGCAGTAGGGCTCTAGCAGTGCTCATCTTGTTCCTTCTAGCACAAAGAAACAGATACCGGTCCTGCTGAGGGGTTAAGGACCTTCTACAGCCTTGTCCAGCTCTCCTAGAGTAACTGCCTGTCTCCTGGAATCTCCACCGTACTCTTAAGACTGTGCTGGGAGACACAGCAAACCTTGTGGCAATGGCACATATTGATGTGCCATCCTTCAGTAGTTGGACTACCTGTGCAACCTCTGTAGGGTCCAGGTACCGCACCATGGTACTAGTAGTGACGCTGACCCAAGTCAACTGCAGAACTAGTGAAGAATCAGTGGGAAAAGATGAGGGGGGACAAAATGTCAATGACCTCGTCCTTTTAAACCATTCCTGTTTTGGGGGGTGTCTCATTGTTGCTCCTCTACTGCACCTGTTGTTAATTTCATTAACACCAAAGCAGCTGAAACTGATTAACGGCCCTCCCTACTACTACTGACCAGATCAATATCCCTGTAGTTGAACTGAGTTGATGCTGCACTCTGATTAAAAAGTGTTCCCTTTTATTTTGAGCAGTGTATATATATATATATATAATCTCAGTGATCTCAACAATATACAAGTGCTATGAAGCTTCATACTGTGGTTGTACCACATTTTATGGGTGTGATTATGAACATTTATGGACAGTTACAAAGGCTTTTTGAATGCATTTATAATGCATTATGGATCCATAATTCATAAAAAGGGTTACCATTATCATTCGTTCATTCAACGTTCCAAGCTACTTATCCTTCTTGGTTGCATGTAGGGGACTATACTGGAGCCTACGCCAGCACACATTGGGCAGAGGGCAGGAACACTCCAGACAGGCTGCCAGTCCAATGCTAGGCAATATGATTAACCCCAACTCCTTTATTAAAATGTAAATAGATCTTCATACTTAAGGAAGTACCTGTCACTAAGCATAAAAGAACTTTTATCTGTGCTAAAAGAAGACTTGGTCCTAAACAGGTGGTCTGTGTTTCACACAATCAACGCATAGGCCATATTACATGCTGACCTAGCACCATATCGTTGCTTTCCACGGAAAAGCATGTATCTCCATTTTTGTTGATTTTTATTTTTATGCATCATTTCAACACAGCAGCTGCTGTTTACACAGAGTGAAAGTTTCATGATGAATGGACCAACAGAAACGGTCTAAATCAGCTCTGGAAAAAGTCTGGTTCTATTGACTTACATTAAAATGATATGCGGTTTTTGCCCTCTCCTGTAAAGTGGCTATTTTGTAGATTTGGTGTTTTTTCTTTGGACAGCGACGATACAGTGGTCAGTGCAGGTAAAGCCATCAGCTAATGCTGGGAATGTTCATGTAGAGCATGCTGCTGGAGCGAGACATCCTGTCACTCATGGGATTACTGTCTGCTAATGCATTCTCAGCTTCCTTCATCATCCGCTTCCTCCTGGGGCCGGTCCTGATATTTGGGGTCAGCCTGGACTCTGTCATGTGTCAGACTGTGTGAACACTTTGCACTCGCCTTCTCTCTTTGCTGCTGTACACGCACCCAAACACACGCAAGCACCCAAAGTGTGGAACCGATATTGGGATTTATTAATGGCCTTTGAGGCAAAAATGACACAAATATTTATTAACAAGAAGGTTTCTCTAAATTCAATGGAGAAAAAGTGCCTATCGGGATAAACACTTGTACCTCCAACCAGGTAACCTTGGGGAACAAATCATTTGGACTATATAAATATATATTAGTCATATTGGTCTATATAGAGAAATACACTATCTAGAAATATGGTCTGTTTGGGGCAATCGTGGGCTGGAGGTTAGGGAACCAGCCTTGTGACCAGAGTGTCGCCGGTTTGATTCCCTGAGCCTACAGTAATGACTGAGGTGCCCTTGAGCAAGGCACCTAACCCTTAACTGCTCACTGGGCTCCGTGGGTAGGGCTGCCCTCCGCTCTGGGTAAGTGTGCTCACTGCACCCTAGTGTGTTCACTAGTGAGTGTGTTTGTGGTGTTTCACTTCACGGATAGGTTAAATGCGGAGACTAAATTTCCCCACTGTGGGATCAACAAGGGATTCAAATCTTTTTGTAAATCTATTTCTTTAGACGGTGAGAATATGCTAACAGCCTGTGTTAGGTCTCAGGTGACTAAGGTGAACCAGCCACTGCAATGTAACTGCCTACCTGAATAGGAGCCACAAAGAAAAACACTGAAGTTGCCCCCACCAGACTATAGATACGACCATATCTGGAAACAGTGTTTATGATTAAATACCTTATAAAATACCTTGTAAACATAAAATCATATCACTGTTACAACTGGAGTACACAGCCACAAACATGAATGTGTACCTTAAACTCCGATACCATAAACCACAAACCACCATAGCACCAACAATATACACACACATCATTAAAAGAGTTGGGCCCAGAAGGAAGTGTGGGAATGCAGTGCTATTGGGAAGGAAGATGAAGCCTACCAGGAACAATAACTGATGATTAATTTAGACTGATATTTATTGAGCTACACATACAATGTAGTGTCTCTCAGTATGGTGTCGGGCTGCTAAGAAAATATGCCAGATGTCTCAACAATTGTTGGTACAAATATGGTGTCCTGTGATAATCCATCCCACGCAGCTTGAATAATATCCCACTGTTCCTACAGATTCTGCGGTACAACAACCAACCGCTGTAAGAGTCCGGGCTGTGCCGCCTGCAGCCAGCAGAGGGTAGCAGCAGAGGGTAGCAGCAGCGGCGACGTTCTGGGGGGACTACAGCCCGGAACTCCAAACCCCAGAATGCCCCAGGCTGATCAAGCCAACAAGCTGCACCTGAGGCATAGGCCATATAAAGCCCCACCACACAAACACCTCTGCTACACCTTTGTAGAGGGGTAGCCGGTATGGTAAAGAAAGAAAGAAAGAAAGAAAGAAAGAAAGAAAGAAAGAAAGAAAGAAAGAAAGAAAGAAAGAAAGAAAGAAAGAAAGAAAGAAAGAAAGAAAGAAAGAAAGAAAGAAAGAAAGAAAGAAAGAAAGAAAGAAAGAAAGAAAGAAAGAAATTCTTAGAAGTTAAATAAGTAAATACACAGAGTAGAGAGTGTGGGTCACTCTACACACAGAGACCCACAATTCCCCTTTCTGTTAAACCATTTCCTGTTTATTTCTGTTCTTTTATAAACTTCGTGAGAGGATTTGTCCCTCACAAAACCCCTTCTGACTGGCCTCACGTGTACTGCTGTGTAGCGCAGTGGTAACACATAGGGCTATTACTCCGGAGGTCTGGGTTCGACAAAACTCCAACACTGTGTTCCCACAAAGAATTCACTCCCCGCACACAAAGTTTCCTCCACAAATGGATTCAATAGTGGAGCACCGTGGTTAGCACCAAACTGAGCGCTTGTCACAGCACGGTTGGGGGTGTGAACCAAAGCACAGGGTGGAAACCCGTTTGCGGCGATGTAAATGCTAAATTGCAAGCCAAGTCTCCTGGATGTGGATGCACGTGAAACTTTGTGTGCGGGCAGTGAACGCTTTGGTTTTCTGCCATTCTGAGTCACAACACCATTGCAGTCTTTGTTGACGTTGACAGGGTGTTAAAGGCAGTTGTCGCAACAGTCTGTGTACATGTACAGTAGTCCTACATCATGCAGCCGTCTGCTAATGGTGCTGCCATTAAAGGATGACTCCTGGAGGGCAGCACTGCTCCCTGAATGTCCACAGTCGTGGCTGTTGGGCCAGCAAGGACAGCAATAAGACCTGTCCTTGTTCATGGGAATCGTTTGCTTGATGAGTGAATTGCTCAGTCCATATGCTTTAGGAAATTCAATCCCTGAGTACAGTCTCACAAACAAGGAAGAGTCTCACCAGTTGAGCATGGAGTTCCAGAAGACATGGAGGATTCTGGTTATGAGGTGTTCCAGTGAGAGGTGAAGTGGTTGGCAAAAGTTCTCCATCTGATAAAACAGTCATTGCAATCAGCAGACCCAACCAACAAACAATGGAGGGTTTATACCAAGAAGGAATAAAGTTAGCATAGCATGCTAACAGGTACCACAAGCTAGAGATTGTGTAATATTTTTGTGGAAATGGGTTGAAAACAATAAACGGACAACAGACATTACTCATGCTAACATAAGCAACAAATGTTTCCTGTTAAAGGAGAGCAACATGTTACTTCCTGTTACTCTATGCGTTCATTTCCTGTTCCTGCCTCAAGCTGTCAGTAGGGATTTTGGCTCCCCTAGAGGTTTGCTGTGAAATCCAAGTTGCACAGCAGTGCCTAGTACAACATTGCTGCAACAACATCCAAAATCTTTATAAGGCTATATGACCATGACGGTTACATCACACCAGATGCATGATGCCACATCAAGCAGTATTTCACAGAAAGGCAAAGGTACACCTGTTCCTGGTGTTTGGCTCTATTTGGATCAGGAAGTTGGCTTAATACACAAGCTACAGACCTAAACAGTGCCAGACACCACAGTTCAGGTTTGATCCTGACTAACGGCTGCTTTGCTGAAACCTGTTTGGATGATAAACTGATGCCTGAGAGAGCAAAATCAAGGGATGGATATCAGAATGACAGGGAGCTGAAACCGAATCTGTTCTGTGGTGTTTGGGCCTGTAAAAATTTTGGTTGAGCTAATGAGAGCTTCATTAGCATGCCACACGCCACAGCACAGGCTTGTTTTCAGCTAACTGATGCCAAAATGACACCTATTTAGAGCATATTAGAGAATGCTAAGTCAAGTGAGTGGTGAAGCAGTGTCACCTATTAGTGAACTACTGGAGCACCAATCAGTCAGCCCCTCTTAAGGATAAATGGGTGGCTACTGTTATTTGGCCATTTGGACAGAGAATAGAAATTTGACACATCATTATTCTGAAATATCATCATCATTTTTACATACAGCTGTATATCTTTTGATTATTATGCTGCCCACACCATATAACAGTAAATGTGTCCAGGGCCTTTGAGATGCTGCCAAGCATGTTGGTTGGAACTGGCAGGTGGAGCAGATCAAAGACAGCCAGCCATGTCCATGTAGCTGTGTGGTTTGAGCCATACACAACACAGGTGCTGTAAGATGTCTTGTTCAGTACCTCAGAGAGCAGCCTGTTGGCATGCTGCTCATCCTCCCTTTGCTTTGGTGGTGGAGGGTCAGCTTAACACCACAGTATGTAATTATGTTACTTAATAAAGCATGCTCTAAGATGTCTTATACTCATATTTCTGAGCCAACTTCTATAATACACATGCACTGGCCACTACGTTAGAGACAACATCTACGTAAGCTTACTGGACAAAGAATAAATCACCTGATTGTACCTAGTACCCTGTAATACCTCCACAAGCACTAATAGCAGCTGTGATTGGATTTGGCATGGACTGGACAAGGTTCTGGATGTAGGCCACATCAATGTTCAGACACCATTGTTTCAACGATTTACACAGTTGGGCCAGATTTGGTGGATGCCTTCCCTGGCACAATCCTGAGGAGAATTCCCTGTAGACTGGGATTTTAGCCACTGCTTGTAGACCGTACGCTTCCGTACACCTGCAGATGCAGCTACTTCCTTCACGCTATGGTCTCTGGCATATCCAATTCAGTCACTCCTTTCAGCCAGTCATTAACATCTGCTTTGGGGCCATTCTCCATACAGTGAACAGGACATTCACTGCACTGTACCACCTCTTCTCCATCTATGACCTTCCAGCCTCATCCTCAGGCAGCACCATCTGCAGGAGCCTGAGGTTACTACCACCTTAAACATGCATGTCAAATCAGGTTTGTCTGGTGAGCAGAATAGGGTAGAATAGAACAGAATAGAATTATTTATTGTTCATATTGCTCTGCTGGCGTAAACTGGTCCGCCAGTCTATTGTGCATATTTTATAAAAGTATGTGACAATTAAAATTTACTAATGGCAATATTTCATACATAGAACCATTTCAGAAACAATCATTATTGAATCAAACTAACCACTAACAGTGGCTGGCGAGACACTGCTTCTGTGAATCACACCCTGTTTCCAATGCATCTCAGTTCTCCGCGATGGCTGTGGAAGGAGCTCAGCATGAGGCGTTTATGTAAACAGGGTGTGGAAAAGGGCGTCTGATTGATAGGCGGTTGTGTTTGTTCTTCCTGGCAGGAGCCGAGGGTGGGGTGGCGTAAAGTAGGGCTGCTCTTGTCTTCTGTTGTTTCCCTCCTTCTCTTGATTGCCAATTCCGTGATTGCGGAAGGAGGGCAATGCAAAAACATGTGAACGTTCAGCACTCACTGGTGATAACATGCACAAACATACACCACGGGACCCGAGTCTCATACTGAGAGACAGGGAGGACGCAGAGCAAACCTGATACAGTTACTCCTGGAGGTCTACAGTGTACATGCAGTAAAGTCATTCCAGGTGCAGCACACTTTCATGTATCACTTCAATATATCATTTAATTTGTCAGTAAAAATGTATAACAGAGAAATTATTGCACATGACATATTGTTATCCCAATGATGCAGTATCATATTCTGCTGCCTAGCCTTATTCATGGAGAGTGCCACCTTTTTACATGGATGTAATGAATTCATTTGCTTGTCATGTACTTGCATGGGAAGTGTGCTCCTGTACTTGAGCTCCACTTTCAGCTTTGTGCCATTTGCCAGACTTGACAGATGTTTACATGGCTAATCCTCTTGGAATATTGCACTAATTAAATGTCAACTTTCTGACATTTCCTGAAAGGATGCCTAGAATTATCAATGTGGACTTACATACTTACTGGCATTCTATCAGAACACACACACACAGTACATCCACCTTGCCTGTGTACTCTCTGTCTATTTATAAAGCAGCAGAAAAAAGAAGAATGTATTGTGGATGAGGCCCAGTATGCTAAAATGCTAAACCAATCTGTTTTCTTTCCTTTTTTCGTTTTGCTAATCACCTCCTAGCATGCAATGGGTAGACCTGGGACCATTTCAGTCCATCTCTCTTCACAGTTTAACTTTATCATTATGCTGTGTTCTGGAGGCAGAGAGAACTGGAACATCTGCATGATGACCAATTGCCACACACTGAGAACGCAGTGGGCCACTAAGGTGTCTAGAAATGTGCACACCAGTACTTACCCAACACGCTGTTTTGTCCTGTGCAGTCTCCTTTTTATTTTATACATCAGACAACATCAAAATGGCCATATACTGTATTTCCCTGGGTTCTCCATCTGTATATTGGAAATGACAAATAGACCAGTTGAAGTTGACAGACGTGATGCCTTATACTGGTGGGATCATGGAGACACTTAATGGCCCACAGACATAGAATGGAGACATAGATACTATGTAGCGACTTATCTATAGTATCTATAGCTTATTCTCATTATGTTGAACTTTATAGGGGTAGGAATTAGCCCTTGTTTGGAAAGGGGACAGGGTCTAAAATGGCATAGCAATACCCCTGTTGGACGATATCAGGAGTAGTAATGTTACATTCTATTGAAAGCCTTGAATGTTTATCACTGTGCCTAAATTTCACTGCCTGCCATAAATCCACTTCTCGCTTTACATGGACATTGAGAAACAGACAGTCATGAGAGAGAGATTAATATGTATCAGGCCCAGCGGTGGTGCTGTAGTTTTTTAAATGGTCAATGAGTCTAGATACAAGGAGGTGTACCTAATGAAGTGGCAAATGGGTGAATACAATCTAATATATGATAAGATCATGGAACAAAAAAAATAGTCACCTGTGACTGAAACGTACCTAATAGCATACATGATGCTATTTGGTTTGGCCTGGACAAGTTTCTGGGGCGTAGGTTACGTCTGTAACAATGTGGTGGAGGCAGGATGCAAGTGCATAGTGGTTTTATTGGCATTAGTCCGGGTAACGGGGCAAAACACAGGCGGGTATGACTAAAGACATGTCCATAACTTGAAAGCAGAAACAAAACTGAAGACAAAGACACACAAAAGGGACAACAGACCAGCACTAACAGGGGAAAAGCAGAGACTTCACAAACAGACAGGGCAAACAAAGGGGTCTTAATACAAGTCCTAATGGGTATCAGGTGTGGGAATGGGTGGAGCCAGGGAGGAGCCGGAAAAGCAATGCCACGAAACAAACGGGGGGGCGTAGTTTGACATGAACAGGGACAGGCAGACATAGACAGACAGAGATGTAACATAACCCCCCCTCTAATGCGCAGCTCCTGAGGCACCTAAAAGAGAGCTGACTCAGAGGGGAGGCTGGACCGGGGAACAGACTAGGGAGTTGAACAGTAGACGGGACAAACGACTGGACAGGGACGGACAACACTGACACAGGAACATTTAACACCAACAATGACAGGAACTGGGACATACATAGTGACTGGTATGAGCACAAAACTAGAGACAGGAGAAGAAAACAGGCGGGCCTGCAGCGACGTGCTTGGGGGCAGGAGGGCCTACAGCTACCACTCTCCTCTGCCTTGGTCCAAAGGCCTCCAGAAAGAGGGTCCAGAACCTAACGTGGGAGGCAGGCCTACAGGTGAGGCCCACATGTCAGCCGCCCAGTCTGAGGCAGGAGTTCGCAGTAACATGACTACAAAAACTACCTTATCCTCCTCAGACTGGAGGGACTGAGCATAGTGGGCCAAATAGTGCCTGCACTCACCCATAAAGTTCCGGCTCTGTTCTGGATCCCCTCTAAAGAACCTCGGATAGGCTGGAGGTGTGGAGAACAGCCCGATGGCCGTTGGAGGCCTGAAACCACTTGCTGCATCGCTTGTAGGTGAGGACAGACAGACAGACGAGATGTAACAATGTCAATGTTCAGCGACTCTTGCATCAAAGAATTGGTCAGTTGTCAGATTTGGTGGATGCCTTGTTTTACTGGTTGCTCCTGGTAGTCCCACAGATTCACAGAGGACTTATCTGGGGATTTTGCAGGCCAGTCCAGATGTGTGAATGCATCAGTCATATCTGCACCTCTGTGAGGACTGTCATCTTGGAATACCGCAATAGGAATGTTGTGTTCCTCAATAAGACTGAGATAAAGGCAAACCCTTGTTGCTCTAACAGCTCAATATAGGCACTATGGTTTAGATTACTCTCACCTCAACTAAAGGACCCATTTCTGAAGAATTCAAACACCCCCGGAACATCACAGAGGTGACCAATTTGTTTGTTCGGGGGGCTTACAAATGCACACTCAGATTTTCCATCAGAACTGAGAGTGGGCGACACTTGAACTTGGAAAAACCTTACAATGGTATTTCACCTTTCTGTAGCAATTAGAGAAACCTTTGGGTGGCCATTCCCTGCCCATGTCCCAAGCTTTTCCCCCACCTGTAGTTTGACAAAGGCTGTAAGCTGCTTTGTAGGGTGTGTGACATTGGATCACTTAAGAGCCACTTTCCCATGGCTTACCCTTCGCTCACTGTCCTGATCACACTTTCAACAATCCATCCCCATTCTTCTTATCGCCCGTCTGCTCATCCCCATGGGGAATAACTGCTGCTAAGCTCTTGCTGTCAGAATGGTCTGCCTTGCCTTAACAGCTAAATCTCACAACAAGCATTCTGGGAATGGGTAGCATATCCCACAGTCCAAAGATTTAGATCAGATGCGATTGTGAGAAAGGCATAATCACAGAATGCCGTGGTGTCTGTAATGTTTTTGGGGTGTCACATGGTGATTCCCGAGCTTAACAAGCTTCAGAACTTACATATGGCATTTTCCTGCTGTATCCTCTACACTGATTGAGGACAATTTGCATAATTTCATAACAGGGTTAATAACGGATGATTAAGTTGGCTTGAAGACTATTTGATCACCAAACATTGCATGATGTTCTATGTTCAGACGTCCAGCCCAAGTCCCACAGCTAAAGACCACAAGAAATACTAATCAGATCCAAAATACATTTAAAGGTGGTTTGCAAATGCAATTCCAATCCGGTTTTGGTAGATGGATGGCAGTCTGGACATGCTGACCGCTAAAACCGGATTTCAGTCTTCTGCATCACTCTCAATGCTACGTCTAATGTCCAGTGGGTGCATTTCCCAAAGTCATACTTGCTAACTACATCAACAACTTACACAGAATGTAAGTTGGAATGATAGAGCTGCAATGCAAATCCTTCCCCAAATGACTGGAACTATGACGGGAACGACGTTGGTAAACTACAAAGTCCAAATCATTAAGTAACACCGGTTTTTCCCAAAACTGTAGTTCCACCGATCATTCACGAACAGCTGTAGACCTGTGGTTAGAAGCTTAGTTTCTAATGATGTCATCAATGACAAAGAACCCAGCAGAAAGAGACATGTCTGTAAGCAAAACCAATTTACATCAGTCTTTAACATTTAGAACATCAAATGCTGTAAACATGTAGTATAATATACAGGGGTTGGACAATGAAACTGAAACACCTGTCATTTTAGTGTGGGAGGTCTCATGGCTAAATTGGACCAGCCTGGTGGCCAGTCTTCATTAATTGCACATTGCACCAGTAAGAGCAGAGTGTGAAGGTTCAGTTAGCAGGTAAGAGCACAGTTCTGCTCAAAATACTGCAATGCACACAACATTATGGGTGACATACCAAAGTTCAAAAGAGGACAAACTGTTGGTGCACGTCTTGCTGGCGCATCTGTGACCAAGACAGCAAGTCTTTGTGATGTATCTAGAGCCACGGTATCCAGGGTAATGTCAGCATACCACCAAGAAGGACGAACCTCCACCAGCATCACGTAGTGACCTGGCCACTATCCTGCAAGAAGAATGGCTTAAACTCCCTCTGACCACTGTGCAGGACGCAGTATATGTCATTCCCAAGACCAACTGACGCTGTATTGGCCGCAAAAGGAGGCCCTACACCATACTAATAAATGATTGTGGTCTAAAACCAGGTGTTTCAGTTTCATTGTCCAACCCCTGTATATCTGTGTTTTATATGCACAGATGTGTTTATAAAATCTCTAAAACTCACATGGAGGTCAACTGTGTAACGTTAGCCTAAGATGTCGTCAAGTTAGTCTGCAAACACACACTGCCTGGCCTAAAGAAGGTCTCTAATATTTTGTTGGACCGCCTTTAGCTTTGATCACAGCACGCATTCCCCGTGGCATCGTTCCCACAAGTTTCTGCATTGTCACAACATTTATTTCTGTCTAGAGTTGCATTAATATTTCCCCAAGATCTTGTACTGATGATGGGAGATTTGGACCACTGTGCCAAGTGTTCTCCAGCACATGCACAGATTCTCAATGGAGTTCAGGGGTGCGTTTCCCGTACAACGACGGAGGTTAGCACTGAACTAACATGGTCCGATGCATCGTTAAACTAACAAACGTCTGAAGTACGACCGTTTCCCGAAAGCGTCGCACTTTGTTAGTACCACAGTAGTTTGAACCATGTTGGTTTGAACCACCATAGCTCGAACCACCATGTTTCCAGATGTGTTCGGTCGGACTTTCACAGCGGAAAACTGCGGGAAAGCTCACGAACCGGCAAGATTTAACCAGAAAATGATAGTTGTGACCGAAATCACGTAATGAACACATTATTTTGGCAACCCATGTTTATTCATATGATAAAAATCCAACAATAATATTAATAGAATCAACAATCAAATGCTAATAAAAAATATATAACAATAACAATAATATTAATACTTATATTTATTATTATTATTATTAATATATTAATGTGCATCATTATCATTATGAACATGGTAATAATATGTAAAGCTTCTTTTAGAAGGAACAAATGGAAGAGCTTTTAGCCACACCGATGCATTTGTAGGCTCTGATACTGCAATTACTTAGACACATCACTGTGTCTCACTGGCGCAGTGGGCTAATATGATGAAAACTGATCCGTTTCTCATGCATGCAGACGCGGGGTTGAATCTGAAGTGTTCTTCCCACCTTTTTATAAGGATAACGAAAGCTCTGTGTTACAATGTACACCCCCCCCCCCCTCCCTCCCTCCCTCTGAAAGTAAGATACTATTGCTATTTATTTGCATTGCATTATATACTGGTGGCATAAACAGCAATTCTTTTCTTTAACAGACCCTGAGTGATCCTTCCTGCATCCCCGTCCCTTCTACCCATTCTTTCCCTTGTTCTAGTCGTGGGAGGTGTATAATGTATCTATTTAAAGAGCCATGTTGGCACTCTATCGGTAAATTGGAAATAAAATATTAAAATTTTTTCTTGAACTACTAGATTTTGATTACTATACCCCAACATGTAGCTATAATGTCATGGTGTTCCAATAAGCTATTTTAAGACAAGCTGGGAAATACACAAAACCATAACACGGTGTTCAGGAAACAACAGCTGTTAACACTTTAATCAGAATTAGTCTCTCCTGTTTCTTCTGTTAAAACGAACATTTCTATTAGTTTATTTTATAAAGGTCACTCCTAGTTCTAAACCCTCAGGTCTAAAACAGAACACATGATGAGGTATTAAAAGGTGTTAAGTGATGACTGGGTGTTAATACTAGGTCTATATTTGCTTGAACGATTTACCCTACAACCTAACATGTCTTGAACGGGGACCAGCAACATGCAGCCTATTTAGCCACCTCCTGCTCCACCAGTGATATACCACAGAAACACCTGAGAGGGAAATAATGCTGGAAGAGCAGAGCCTGTCTAACGGTACACAGCTAACACACACATGGATTACAGCGATATAATTTAGAGAATGAAGCTAAAAGTATAAACAGAGAAATACACTGAGATGTGTGTTGGGAACTACACGTTCAAAGCCTTTGGCAGTATAAATGTTCGCACCCGGAGTTTGATGTAAATTTTCAGCTTACTGACACGTTTCCTGGCGTCCTGCGTCATCGATGACGTCATCACCAGGAACTAAGCTTCTAACCAAAGGTCTACAGCTGCAGTTCCAACTACTCAACTTAACGACAATGTTTGCGAACGTTCAGTGGAACTACGGTTTTGGGAAACACCTGTGTTGCCCCGGACTATGTAAGTTACCAACGTGGTTACCTCCATAGTTTGAACCATGGTTTTGGGAAACACTTGCGTCGCAGCTGCGTCGTTCCAACTATGTAAGTTGCTAACGTAGTTTGCAACGATGGTTTTGGGAAACGCACCCCAGGTCTAGCCAATCCAAGTGCGAACACAATGTGCCATCAGGGAAGAAAAAAATCTATTGATGGAATAACATACAGCTGGTCAGCTGACCTTATTCTTGGTGCACATAATGTTGCCGAACCTGGACCTGACCAGCTGCAGCAACCGCAGATCAGCACTGCTCATACAGGCTTGTACGGGAGGCAATAGGCATGATGGGTGCGTAACCTCAGCCACCTCTCTTCCTACCCTGATGTCCCCATCACTCTGGAACAGGGTAAATCTGGACTCCTCAGACCACTTGACCTTCTTCCATGGCTACAGAGTCCAGTCTTTATGCTTCCTAGCCAACTGAAGCTGTTTTCGCCAGTTAGCCTCACTGCCAAGTGGTTACGGCTTCCTTAAGTGCTCCTGGATTGTGCATGTGGAAATGCTCTCACCTTCACTATTAAATATATCCCTGAGTTTAATAATGTGGGGGACAGTTCTTAACCCGAGTTTAGTAGTTTCAGCATCTCCTTAGATGATTCTGTCCTTGATGCGTGCCAATTATTCTCATACTTTTCGCCTAAAATCACAAGATTAGCGAGAACTTCTGCACGTTTCCCATTGTGAAACTCAGACCGAATGCATTTGGATACACGGTGTTTCAAACAAACATGACTCAAGCTATTGTGGTATAAACATGGTACGACAATTTCGGGAAAACGGACGTACTTCAGATGTTAGTTATGTTAAGGATGCTTCGTACCACATTAGTTCAGTGCTAGCCTCTGTCGTTGTATGGGAAATGCACCCCAGAGTGATTGTATGCAAGGTTAATGAAGAGTGCCAAAGTGTTTTGAACCTCGACTTGACCACGAGCGATTGTTCGGGGAGCTGAAAACAAGAAATGATGCACCTCCACCTGTCCTGCTCCCATGTATGAAACCCACCACATCACCAGCATGGCTATGCAGTTACTGATCTACAGATGGATTGGTGATGTCTGGACACACAAATCTGATTTGATCACTTAGAAACCACAGTCTCAAAAGATATGACCTGAGAACCAAATCCCAGCTGTCTGCAGTCTGAACCTGACAAATCTGTCATAGTTTTACCCAAATACTGGAGCTGTAGTTTCTAAACAGATCAAACAAACACTTATCCTACATTGTTCAGTCTGTTTGTCATAAACTGACCCTCATAGACACATACAATTCATTCCATACACATTACATACAATGTAATCCAGTTCACATACTTACTAGCCACCACCTTGCGATCAAAATAATTTACATTTACAGCATTTAGCTGACGCTCTTATCCAGAGCGACTTACAAGGTTAATCATATTACAGGTAGGCCAATGTAGAGTTAGGAGTCTTGCCCAAGGACTCTTATTAGTGTAACACAGCATAGTCACCTAGACCAGGATTTGAACCCCAGTCTCCCACATGTAGAGATGGCACTCTGGGTAGTGGTGTTACTCGCTGAGCTACACCAACTACCAACCAAACCCGCACTGCAGATTAGCTTTGGGATTGAAATGTGAAGAAACCAGTTGAGTTGAACTATTTAAAAGCTTCTTGTCTGGTTGATTTATTGCAAACAGCTAAAAGCTTGTCAAATTTCCTGATAACCATTCACTCATTTATGGCATTTCACAGATGCTCTTATCTAGAGTGACTTACAACCGTGCTTAGTGCTCCATTGGATAATGTTTACTAGGTGGTACAGAAGGTTAGAGTCTAAAACTCACCATGAGCTCAGATGCTGCCCAAACAAGGGCCAGTGCTGATACCTAGGGAGAAGAGCACACACACACACACACATATATACACACAGCATAAAAGGACTACCCAGCAGCCCCAACCCAGCACTCGTACCTACCCATATTAGTGCCAAAACAAAGCAGTACGATATACACATTTATAAGTACTTAAGTGCTGAACAAATAGGAGATGGGTCTTTAGTCTGCGTTTGAAGACCACGAGAGAGTCTGCTGTTCGGACAGCTGGGCCAACCATCTGGGCTCCAGGACAGAGCGGAGTCCTGACATATGTCTCCCATGCATCTTGAAGGATAAACTGTTAGGCCGAGCTGTACCTGAAGCTCAAAGTCTCGGGGTACAGCTTGACTTAAGTTAGGGAGATGCTGGTCCATTCTGGGCTTTGTGGGCGAGCATGTGAGAGCGTGTGCCCATGTGGTAAAAATGTGCACCCGGTAACAAAATGTCCATGACTAAATCTGTAACGGCAATATTTTGTGACAATGGTGATGTTAAATAAACTCCATCAGGGTCTGACACTCAGAGATTTGGGAAATTTGAATGTAAAACTTTATTTAGCTGTGTTTGGGTAACACTTCACATTGAACTAACATGGACGAATGCTAATACAATGATTAACCAATGTTAAGCATACACGTGTCAACATGTAGATGTTACATGACATTTCATAAGCATTGTAACTATAGCTAATGTATTACTTCATGTCAGTTAGTCAACACCTAGTGTTAAAGTGATACCTGTTTTTGCAAATCTAGAGTAGCTGCTGGGTGTTCACTCCCAGTACAGTACAGGGAAACTACAATACAGTAAACTACTAGCCATATAATAAACAGTGTGTGTGTGTGTGTGTATATGTGTGTGTATGTATATATATATATATATATATATATATATATATATATATATATAGTAAATGAACACCATATATAATAAAAGAACAAAGGTTTTCCTAAGTGTCTCAGTGAGTGATGCTGCCCAAACATTTCCATCAACAACATGCATCTAAATCGATTTTTAATGTTGTTACGACCCCGTGAGTAGTCTAGGGGTAATCATTTGGGGGTCAGTAACCTGTGTGATTATGTGGCGTGCAAACCAGAGATCTACAACACAATATACGTTTTTACTGGAGTTATTTATTTATTTTAATACACTCCAGAACACTGAGACAGCAAGACAGAACAGATATACAAATGGACAAATGTCTGCGTGCAATAAGGGGAGAATCTGAACACGGACGACACCAAAGAAAAGAAATAAATATAAAACAACTGACCTAGCTCAAGATTGGATACCTAATTTCTCCTACCTGCACCTATACAAAAATACAGGGGTTGGCGCCCGCCCCTTACCTAATGTGTCTATACAATCAATCACTACGTGTTGTGGATGTGTGAGCGCTCACCTTACCTGTTCAGAACCCCCTATCCACGCAGGCCACCACACAACCCGAACACACAAACAGGCAACGGGAAAAACAACTAGGACTAGCCAAAAACAGAACGTGGCTAGTGCTAAGCGCTAACGGGAGGCCTAGGGAGATCAAACAAAATGCCGCTAACCTGACGAGTCTACTAACATGTGTAAAAACATGAACACCAAACGCATCTGCCTCGATTCCCCAGCACAACAGCAAAAACCAACACATCACTCCCCAGCCTCTCACGTAGGAAGAAGAGGGTTTCCGATTGGCCGCCTGATTTCGGAAGTACTTTGGGGAACTTCAAACGATGATTGACAGCAGCCAACCTGTAGATGGGGGACAGACGAGAGAGACAACACAGGGCAAAACAGCGGGCCAATAAAACCGAGCCCAGGCACGTAACACTTGTATGCCTCATTTGAACACATCAGCTGCTGTTTATATTGTGTAAAATTTCAGGATGAATAGATCAACTCAAATGACCCAAGATGGCTTGGGGAAAAAAGTCTGGTTCCATTGACTCACACTGTAATTCTGAGGGTTTTTGCCCTCTCCTGTAAAATGCCTATCGATGTGGAGCACCTGCCCATCCTGTGCGCTCTGATGCCACTGCTTCACCTGCCTCGACTGGGTGCCACTGCCTGCCTGCATTGCTGACCAGTTTGCCTACCATGAAGCTTGTTCGTGTCTTGTGCTATGTGGGGGTCTCACCTGCATCACATGCGCCCCACTCTGCTATTTAATCACAGACTAATTCAACATTTCTCCCCCTGCCTCAAAACTTCTCCTACCCTTTCTAGTACACTATCATTGTGGTCTTCTATCTATCAGCTACTAACAGTTATCCTGCTCTATAATGCCTATAATTATAAACTCCTGGTTCTTTTTGTGTTGCTGTCTGTGTAAGGGGTCAGCCTGTGCTGCCGGCCACCAGCAGAGGGCAACGGCAACAAGGCACTGATTATCCAGGGAACTCAAAATCCCAGAGTTCACAGGGGTAATCGGTGCCAATCAGGCTCACCTGGCGGTACAGGATTTAAGGGTGTGGCAAGCAACACTGCTTTGTCACACCTTTGATTTTGTGTGGCTGGTGAAGTACTGGTGCTGCAAGAAAAGGAGGGGGGGTCTTAAACATGGCCAAAGATGGAGGCCTTGTTAGTGGCTCCTTGTTTCCCCTTTTCAGGCGTTTTTGTTTGTTTTGTTCGGGGTAACCTTTCCTTTGTTTGAGCTACGCCATATTGGTGTCCCATTTGTTTGAAGTTACCTACTCTTTTCCCCTCACCATTGAAAAGGACTGCTGTTTGCACTTCTGCCAGAGGTCTCAAATGGCGCAGTGATAGCTGGGGAGAATAGGGTTGCCGGTTTGAATCCAGCCTACTGAGACGTTCCCTCTACTGTGCACAAAGACACTCTCCATACAGTGTCCGTCACGATAACTATTGGTTCTCTGGTTTTACCTCGTACCTGTTCCCCACAGGCCTTCTTCTCTGCACTTGGCTCCCTTGACCGTCCATTGACAATCTTGGGTCGCTCTAAAGAGGTTGGGTTCCAATTTTGAGTCTTGGTTCCTCTCAAGATTTCTTTCTCTTGCTTCTTTATGACGGCATCTGTTGTAAAAAGCCATATAAACAATTTTGACTAGATCTGACCTTACAATTAAAGTCATTTTATTTATAACACAGAACCAACTTTACCAACAAATTATTTTTTTAAAGTAATTGCATAAATATCAAGACTTATAGGCTAGTTAGATCAGAGAGTTAGTTTCAATATCGGTATTCAGTATTGGCCTATAGCTTAGGATCAGGTGGTATCGGTGCGTCTCTAGATACACCTCTGTTATTTTAGGGGTGTCTGAAACTATTTTGATACAGGGGTTGGACAATGAAACTGAAACACCTGTCATTTTAGTGTGGGAAGTCTCATGGCTAAATTGGACCAGCCTGGTGGCCAATCTTCATTAATTGCACATTGCACCAATAAGAACAGAGTGTGAAGGTTCAGTTAGCAGGTAAGAGCACAGTTCTGCTCAAAATACTGCAATGCACACAACATTATGGGTGACATACCAGAGTTCAAAAGAGGACAAACTGTTGGTGCACGTCTTGCTGGCGCATCTGTGACCAAGACAGCAAGTCTTTGTGATGTATCAAGAGCCACGGTATCCAGGGTAATGTCAGCATACCACCAAGAAGGACGAACCACATCCAACAGGATTAACTGTGGACGCAAGAGGAAGCTGTCTGAAAGGGATGTTCGGGTGCTAACCCGGATTGTATCCAAAAAACATAAAACCACGGCTGCCCAAATGACACTGTATTGGCCGCAAAAGGAGGCCCTACACCATACTAATAAATGATTGTGGTCTAAAACCAGGTGTGTCAGTTTCATTGTCCAACCCCTGTAGATGACCACAACAGAGAGTGAACAGTTACCAACACATGGCGGAAAAAAATAGAAGTCTTTGTGTTTGTCAGCCACACGTTTATATTCCTGCTTCAGAAGGTCTCGCTAAATATTCTGCATGCATTTAACTTCCCTCCCTTCATATCATAGGAAGCTTCACATCAGGGTTTGGCAGACTGTCGAAGGAACCTTTTTAACTGCTAAACAATAACATTTCAGTGACATTTAGTTCACACAGCTGAGATAGCGAAACGCTCATTTGTAACCCGCTTAAATGTTAAAGTGCACTGGGAGGAAGACGTCATCGTTTGTTGACACGCGAGTCTTCTTACTTTCTGATCTCTCTAAAGTAAACATTTACCCAGCGCTTCAAGGCATCGATTTGTTCCCTTTCTTCATGGTGCGCCGTTGCGTGCGGTTTTCCATATTTAGAGGAAGCTGCCAGAAACATCTGAAAGCCTTATGAACCGCGTCACGTAAAGAACAATGAAAGCCCCCTGAGGTTTACAACTTCGGAAGATGTTGCTTAATTTTGAGCTACATGTCGCTTCAGGAGATTAAAGCGCCAATCAGGAACTAATTGTCACATCCAGCCTTTCCCTGCTCACTGCTGCTCGTTCAGTCAGACAATGCACATGTTCATTGATTTCAGTAGGGTAAAAAAAGACGAATAGCTTATCAATAATCATTTAAACAGTTTTAAGGCATGACAAATTAGCACGAGAGCTCTGTGGGCTTTAGGCATTCATCCATCAGTAGTTTTTAAGCATTGTTTACTTTCTATAGGCTTCAGTTCAGCTGTGCTGTCTATATAGTATGATTGGGCTATTTCTCCAGCGAAGTCATAAAAACAGATTAATGGTTGGTATAGTGTCGTTTACCAGAGCTGTGCGGCCTGTTGATGGAAGAACGGAACCACAGACACGCCAAGCTAATTGTAAAGAATTTATTTACAAATTGGTTATCGGGTACCCCAACTTGGCTGTGCCGGAGAGAGCCTTCTGCCAATTCTAACGTCCCTGACTCTCTCCCGCACCTCTCCAAAGAGGGTCCTCTTATACAGTCCTTAGGTGCCCGCATCTGGAATACATTATCAGTGAGCTCATTTGAAAAATGACACACCTAAGCAAAACAGAGTATCACTCAATGTCTTCATTCTTTACCTTCCCCATCTCTCTAATCGTTTCCATGTTACTATGTTTTCTGACCAGTCTAGAGGTCAACCTGTCCATCGACACACCTCAATGATATGAGGCCCTCTAAAGAAAGAATCTAACCCTACTGGCCTGTTACTTCTCATAAGAGTACAATGCTAATATATGAGGAGCAAAATACACAACAGTAGCTCAGCGGATAATACCACTACCCACCAAGTGGCCACCACCACACGTGGGAGAGTGGGGTTTGAATCACCGGGCTGAGTGACTATGCTGTGCTACACCAATAAGAGTCCTTGGGCAACACTAGTGGCCTACCTGTAATATGATTACCCTTATAAGTCGCTAGATATCGCTGGATATGAGCGTCATCTACATGTGGTTAATGTGGATGTAAATTAATAGCCAATGATAGATAAAATTACAGTATAGTAGGTGCATGAGCAGTAGGTACAGGTGTGCACAAAGAGGTCAAAAGGTGCAAACTATGGGTTAGTAGGAAATACGTATGTAGCCAAAAGCGAGGTCAAACCTAGAGGTTTTGTAGAGTGTATTTATTTGGAGGTCTACAGTACGTAAACCACGTCAGGTGTGCAAGTTATAGCAATATAACATCTCAGATATTATATTCACAAAGTGCACAGTAAATGTAAATAGACATTAGCAGCTTATGGTTCAGGTGAACAGCTCACAGCATAAATAACGGCATAGGATAAGTCAGCTTTATATTATCCCACATGGGTAAATTTGAATCATTACAGCAGAATATACAGTAAACAGATGCAAAGCAAGAGGTAGACAAAATGGCAGGTTATAAAAAATACAAAATATAAGAAATTATAGAAATAAATAATCTCTAGCGTTTGTAGGAAGTTTGAATAAAAAAAGTGTACAGCTTAGATGTTTTATCAGCTTGTTAAGATTATTGACATATATATTGATTGGCATGGCACATCAACCTTCAGTCCAGGCCTCTACTGCCCTGGCTAAATTTCTAGGTGTTTGATCTGAGTCCTAGAAAACTAGCCAACCAGCGTTCTACTGCTTTACTGTGCAAATGAAATGGCTCCAGTTGATAAGGCAGCCTAGCTAACGTTAGCACCCATGTTTTTTTTTCTTTTTTTTTTCTTATCAACTGCAGTCATTTTCTCTTCTCTGCTTTCTTTTTGGCAAGCAAAGCAGACAGATAGGAGAGAAGGTAGCTGTGTTTGATAAATGATAAATGCATGAATACCGGAAGCTAAAACTTATACAGATATTATATACAGAGGAATTCCACCCACTTTTGTTGTTTTCATTCATGGCAAATTTGCCAAATCAGAAATGTTCACAGTGGTGATTATAGGAACCAGACATCCCATCAAACTGACTTTTTGCATTTTTAAATAAAAAGAATTTGTAATTGTTTGCATCTCAAAGGTTGAAATTAGCAAATAAGACATTGGAAAATTATTGGATTTCCCCAAGTCTTTTTAGAGTCTCAGTTATTACAAATTTTAATATTCACACAGCTGTATTTACTGTTTGCTGAGAGGAGGGCTCTACTCACAGTGGAGCGTTCCTTAGTCTTTAATTAAAAGGGAGGTAACTGATATGTTTGGCCCGAGGGAAGGTTTACACTAGATGGGGATATGAATGTACCGTTTGAGGGAATTAATGAAGTACCACTTTGTCCCACTCTGGACACCTTGAATTAATGTTACATAGCAGAACTGAATGAGCTGAATGGGAAAGCAGGGAAAACACCAAAATGAATGTTAACACATCATGACTGAAGGTTAATGATCATGAAATGGCTCCGTGTTGAACACATCTGCTGTTATTCCCAAACATAGAGTCTACCGAGTTCATGAATGCATAACGGATGCTTGGTCTTACCTGCTAATCAGCGATTGTGAAGGTAGAGTCTAAATGGCCATAATAAGGGAGTGGAAATTGTATCATTAAAGTTATGGCACACTGAGCTACCAATATCCAGGATTCTATACAATCTCACATCATGGCTGGTTGACATCTTACATTTAAAGTTAAAACTGTACATTCCATGACATCGCATTACAAACTCTGGAGCCAATGAATCTCACCATTCATAGCTCTTTCTGTTGATCACAAAGTCTCAAAGGATACACCAGATGCACTCCCAACAACAGACATTACTCAGCCTCATTTGACGGCTCCTATTGAAAAGGCACACCCTCTGTTTCTGTGATGGCCAGGAAATCCTGTCCTGTCCAGTGTGATTGGTGTCCAACATCCTATAATAGTTTGAATGGAGAAGATCATTCTAGTGATTGTGAATGGACCTTCTCCAACAGTGTAAATGGAGAGGACATTATAGACCAATGATAGTCAAAGCTTTAGAACAGTGTGAAAGGGGGACATATTAGAACAATGTGATTTACTTTATAATACTACTAAAAACTATTAACAATAGAAGAATATAATAGCGTCACTGGTCTTGGCAAGAACAGTTGAACAAATTGAAATTATAAAGCATTATAAATGTATTAAAATGCTTTATAAATCTTCATAAATGTACTTATAATGCATTATGGATACCTGATTCATAAATGGTGATACCAGACCTTTCGGCAGCTTGGCTCCATTGAGCCCATTCACCATGGGCTCACTTGCACCTGCTAGCATAATATCACAGGCCAGGTTCCCCATTAAACTGGTTCTTGTGGAATATCATGAACCAAGCAGCCCCAATGCCCTGGTCTAGTGTCAGACTGTATCAGAGAATGAAGAAGTGGGACCTGTTGACAGACCAAACACCGGATGCCATTTCCACAAGAAAGCAGCTCATGTTTATTTACAGTGTGTTTTTTTTTTTTTTTTTTTTTTTTTTTTTTTTTTTTAATTCTCAGTGGATAAATAGCTTTGGGGGATGAGGGTTATGAGAACAAACAAACAAACACACAAACCAAACAATAGAGAAAAGCTAACTAGCCTGAAAACATAATGAAACAACAGTACAAACAAACTACTGTAATGCCCTCTTTAAAACCCGAAGAAGAGGGTAATAAAAACAAACCCCCCTACTCCCTAAAGAGCACTGGCAGTTTCAGAGAACTGAATGAAGGTTTCACAACGCTTACCTGAGGTGAAGCCAACTCAAGCAATGTAAAGGACAGTGAAGTGTGCCAGGCAAATCTGGACAAGCGTACCTTAGGTCAGGTGAGGTCTTTAGTCTAGCATTGCTTTGTTCACTTACCAACCTACTGAATTTGTACTTCGCCATCTACCCTATTTACAACAAGGCCCTGATCGCCTTGTGGGTTTTATGGGCATGTGCCTGGGGGGCTTAAGCTACCAGGGGACCCCCAAAAGCAATTACAGCTATATCTAAACAGCTGTCTTGACTTCATTCTCAATAATCACTCTCCACATCATTTCCGAACATCAGCATTCAACACTGCTCTTCCAATTGCTGCTTAGCAATCATCCAGTTATCCAGCAGGTTTCTCAGCTTGGAGACAACAGAGCCTATCCTTCTCAGATTTCCTATTTAGTCAATGATTGTTCCAGCTCCAATTTTCCATAAACAAAATAGAACTCTCAGTGTATATATAATCAAAGCTATATATCAAACCACCAAAGACTTACTATCTAATAGTGATGGGGATCTTATAATTACGATCTACTATCTTATAATTATGAACTACAAGTCATTTGTGAATTTTTAAATTAATATTCATAAAGTGTACATGTCTTACATGATGATGATGATATTAAACAATGCTATTTTAAGATGACAAAGGGAAGAAAGTTTTAAATGAAAATTAATTAATTAAATTATGCAATAATTAATTATTAATTATACTATTTATTTAAATATATGTATAAATATATTGAATATGTAAATAATTAAACTAGAAAGAAAAAATAAATGCAAAATACCTAAGTTTAGATAAAAATGTCAAAGCACTTTAATGTCAAAAAGCACTTTCTGTTCATGAAAGTCAGCATTTTGCTGAAATAAAATTGCCTGTTCATATTGTAATTGATCTAACATGTACACTTTGAGTCATTGATCTAAACATGCATTGATACCGTTGTATGATGTTATGTATGTGTTATGTACAGGGGTTGGACAATGAAACTGAAACACCTGTCATTTTAGTGTGGGAGGTCTCATGGCTAAATTGGACCAGCCTGGTGGCCAATCTTCATTAATTGCACATTGCACCAGTAAGAGCAGAGTGTGAAGGTTCAGTTAGCAGGTAAGAGCACAGTTCTGCTCAAAATACTGCAATGCACACAGCATTATGGGACATACCAGAGTTCAAAAGAGGACAAACTGTTGGTGCACGTCTTGCTGGCGCATCTGTGACCAAGACAGCAAGTCTTCGTGATGTATCAAGAGCCACGGTATCCAGGGTAATGTCAGCATACCACCAAGAAGGACGAACCTCCACCAGCATCACGTAGTGACCTGGCCACTATCCTGCAAGAAGAATGGCTTAAACTCCCTCTGACCACTGTGCAGGACGCAGTATATGTCATTCCCAAGACCAACTGACGCTGTATTGGCTGCAAAAGGAGGCCCTACACCATACTAATAAATGATTGTGGTCTAAAACCAGGTGTTTCAGTTTCATTGTCCAACCCCTGTAGTCAGTCCTGTATAACTTGATGACCCTGGCTCAGTTATAATAAAACACATCCATAATTGTGTCATGTATTAAAAATTAATGATGTGAATCATTATTCTCACTGTGGAAATGTGTAGTCACCTGACTGCCGTGTTATGGGATTACTTCATACTTCTGTGAAACAAATGACGGAGCAGTTTGTGCATCATTTCTGATTTCGGTGGAAAACCCATTTACCAGCATATGAGCTCAGAGCGCAGGGGTCTCCTTTGTGTCACACTCTGCATTCACATGAAAGCTGGGCTCAGTCCTGCATCCCCTCGTGTCTCTCTGGTGCTGTTTATGGCAATCGCATGGCTTTGGCAGTCTCCGCCAATCACCATCTCCATCACACAGGATTACATTTGACCCTTCTATTCACTGAGGTTACACTTGCCTGCGTGTTAAAATCAATTTCCTGACCACTTACATTGCCCTCCCAGCTGCGCTCAGGCTTCGCTCAATGGTGCCCTGACACATCTGCCACCCGGGTCATTCCATTCTATTACAGAACAGTTAGGAAGATGAACACGAGCTGTTTCCAGCTACTCCCCCACCCCAAAACGATGTTTTCATGGGTGGCAGTCATTCAGCCCCAGCGATGCCAGTGCATACATAAGGATTAACTATATTACAAATGAATAAAGTCAGCATGGGGATACCTCTGCAGGGGCGTAGTACATTTCTCTTCAAGACGCTCAGCTCACAGCTACTGTGCTACAGCCAAAGCAGCTCAAATGCTGTTTACGTAGATGAAATGCTGGAACGTATACATGCCACCATTAGCAACCACCTGAGACACCATATACCATACCATAGGCAAAAGTGGGACAGAAACAGGACAGTTGCAGAAATAGATTCACGCAGAGGGAATCAACTGATAGTGATGACACTTGGTGGGTAGGTTTGACATTGTGAGACATGCGAATGATTCAGGTTCACACTCAACCACACGTGACATAGGCAAGCACAGGCTTTATCACTGTACCTGACTGACCCAACAGCCAGTATTATGGACATTCAGTGAGCAGTGATGCCTCCATGAGTCATCCTGTTAGTGCCTTCACCCTTGGCAGACGACTGCAAGGCGCAGGACTACATGCACGCAGAGCGTTACGACGACTGCCCTTAACACCTAGTCACCATCGCCAAAGACTACAATGGTGTCATGCCAGACTGTCATGGAGTGACTCAGAGGGGCAGCAGGTCATCTTCAGTGACCCGCTTTTGTCTTGATGGAGATGAATACTGAATCTGGGTGGGGAGGCACCGTGGTCAGCACCAAGATACTGGTTTGTTGTCACATGTCCAGAAGACCTTGTGTCACTTCACCTTCACCACTAGTGCACAATCTGCAGGAACTGTGTTGGACTACTCAATGTGCATGGGATGGATTATCACAGGACAGCATTAGCAATGCTTATTCTACAACCCCATGCGGAGACGTCTGGCATGCCCAACCGTATCTCATTTTAGCTAGAGGAAGCCCAACAGGGTACTAGAGCCTACTTTCAATTCTACAGTCACTCTAATGCTGTAATCACTTACATACATCATCATTACATTAACACATATAAAGCTCCACTGCACCGAGTAACAATGAATATATATTTTATGTTGGCTGCCATTTTTAATAAAAGCAATAATCCAACTGAGGCTGTTGCTTTTTTATTTTTTATTTATTTTTTTTTGGGGGCAGGAGGTTTTTGATATTGTTTGTAATTTTGCATAAGCTCTATTTCTTATTTACCTAGACAAATTTGTAAAAAGTTTATAGTAATAATTATAGTAAATTTTGCTTTGCATTGTTTCATTCCAAGTTTTTTTTCAACAAATGAATCCATGAAAAAAAATCCAACAATATTAAATATGAATAAATAATAATAATAATAATAATAATAATAATAATAATAATAATAATATTAAATATTTAATTAACTAAAAATAAATAAATATATCAAACTAATTTTCAATAGCCATTTATAGATGCTATGCAAATAAGACATCATACTCATCATCATACTCAATATAATCACTTACTGAATCACATATGCACTTTTTAAAGATGTCTTGGAAGCCATAGAACTATGTGAGCTCAGTGACATTTCTTTAACTGGACTCAGCTTAGAAACAGAGAGAGAGAGGGAGAGAGACAAGAATGATAAGGTGTGTCACCGGCACAGACCAGGTAGGTAAGTGGATTTGCCTTGTTGTATAAAGGAGGTCATAAAATGTAAAAGACTCTTGTGATGCATTTACTGCTGTCCATAAAACAGCCCTAGGCTGCACGTAGAGCTGCCTCGGTGATGGAGGGCCTCTCCACCAGCCATCCAAAACCCTTTATGTCTTTGTCAAGGTTAAAGCATGATCAAAAGACAGTAGCATTTTCTAGCAAGTCAGGACACCCTGGTAGCCCATCAGTCCCATCAGTTTCCCCTTTCTTCCTTTAACTGCAGTGAGCTAACTCATAATACCTTTGATCTAATCTTGATCTTGTCTAAAGCAACCTTGACCGAGCCTCTATTATTATTTTCCCTAAGAAACAGAAGCTGCAGTTAATTGTTTTCTTTAATTTGCTATTAGGACACTGAGTGATCCAGTGCAGTGATAATGGAGAGGGGTTTGGCCTCTTATTGCACCATTTATCATCATTAACGGTGGGGCCACTGCATGCTGTCCTAATAAAGAAGAATAGATCTTTAATGGCACAGGATGCCGGTCAGCAAATGAACAGCACCCTTTACTTTAACCCCATCAAGTAGCACTCTGCCTGTAGCAGGACCACGTCTGCAGCATGTGGTCTTCTGCTTCGGTTCTGGTAGGTGAAATGTGGTAGTGGGAATATTGGTGCTGTCATCCCGCTGCTCTTTGTGTTCACTCCGGTTTGTTGACGGTGGAGCAGAGGGGCGCTGACTTCTCTGGGAGCCCTCATGTCTTTGTGACCTTCTGGCTCTCCCTTTTAGTTCTGCTGTAATAGCCAGGCCTGCCGGAGTCACCGCTGCACTCTGTTAACACCATACAGTGTGTTCAGGTCTTCTGTCAGAGCTAACAGTCTGTCTGTTCTCTCTGTCTGAGCTGAACTGCTGCCCATCCTGTGCGGTCTGATGCTGTTGCTACATCTGCTCTGACTGGGAGCCACTGCTTGCCTTTAATCACCACGGAGCTCCTGGCTGTCCTGCACTGTGGAAGCTTGGCCTGCATCCTGCTGACCCATCTGATGATAGATGCATGGTGTTGACTCGAGGAGGATGGGTTCTCCATTTAAATCTTGGTTTCCTCTCGAGGTTTCTTCCTTCCTAACTAAGGGAGTTCTTCCTTGCCTCCTTAGTCTCCCTTGGTGTGCTCACTGGGGGCTCACCAGATTCTTTGTAAAGCTGCTTTGTGACAACTGTTGTAAAAAGCGCTAACTTGACTTGTGTCATTGCATTTCAGCTGCACTCCAGTTAGGTCCAGGCACGGGGTGACAGCTTAGCAGTCCAGGTTGTGGGTGTGATCCCACCAAACCAAATGGAATCAGATCTTGATAAGCTTATTGGACAATAAAACAATCACCTGTGATGGAAACGTACCTAATGATGTGTAATACCTCCAAGCACCAATAACAGCTGTGACTGGAATTTCTGGATGTAGGCCACATCAGTGTTAAGCCACTCTGTCAATGAATTGTGCAGGTGGACCAGATTTGGTGGATGCCTTTCCATGCCACAATTCCATGTAGAGTTTCCTATAGACTGGGATTTTAGCTACTGCTTGTAGACCTGTATGACTGTACGCCATACACCTGCAGATTCAGCTACTTCCTTCACACTATGGTCTTTGGCCACGCCCACATGCAGTCACTCCTTTCAGCCAATCATTAACATCTGCTTTGGAGCCATTCTCCACACATGGAACAAGACATTCCCTGCACTGTACCACCTCTTCTCCATCTATTAATCCCGTCACTCACACCCCATAGCCATTTAAAGGCTCGTCATCCTTGTGCAGCGCCATCATCTGCAGGAGCCTGAAGTTACTACCACCTTACACATACACACAGTGACTCATGTTTATGTCCTCTTCCATTCTTCTTCATCATGAACGTTGCCGGGTTGTCCTCTCCAGTTCTGGCAGTTCAGCAGGCAGAGATGGGTGCTGATGGGCTCGAGGACTGGAACAGGTCAGGCCGGCGGAGAGGCCTTGATTCCTGATCTGTTTCCTTCGTGTCCCTCAGGTGGAAGATTGTGCAACATGAACCACCAATGAAGCATGAAACCTGGTCAGTCATGCGTCACGGACGGGGCCAAAGTCCAATTTATTTTTAGATCTGCACCGCTGTGGCTGAGATGCAGAGGAGTTTATCACTCCGTCCTTCATCTCGGTGCAGTGACTGACAGCGCACCTACTGTACCACACGGGCTACACTCTACCCACAAAGCGCAAATATCTCATCGGCTATGCTACTTGAGCATCTGTGATCAAAAGGGCGATTGGAGATTCATAATTTATGAAGGATAAGCTTTTGTGCAACCGTGATGATGGCATACAAATGATCACTCTCAAGAAAAAGTACATTGGATAGGCCTTTTCATCTGCACCCCTGCGAAACAGCAGGACGGCTAGAAGCGCCTGATTGAAACGAGAGGGTCCCAAAGGGTCCAGGTTATAATCCAAATTAACTCAACTAAAAAATGGTAAAGAAAATGAGTTATTAGATGAAACTCTCTCCTATTCTCTCCTTTTAGCTCCTGTACTCCTGGGTTATTCGTGTATGCCTTTCTGTTGCAGGAAAGATCTTATATACTCAGCATAGTAAACAATGAACTGAACATTTTCTCCAAATCATTATTCTATATTTTGGAGGTTCACTGCTCTATCAAAGTTTGGAATCACTATTTTAACTGATATGACCCGAATGTATTTGGTAACACTTTACTCAAAGGCTTTCTATGTAACACCATACATAAACACTTCATAACATTGTACATAAACACATTCATAACATCACACAAACACTTTATAGCGTTGTACGTAAACACATTCATAGCGTCGTACGTAAAACACTATAGCGTCATAGTAAACACTTTATAGCGTCATAGTAAACACTTTATAGCATCGTACTAAACACATTCATAGCGTCGTACGTAAACACTATAGCGTCATAGTAAACACTTTATAGCGTCGTACTAAACACTTTATAGCGTCATAGTAAACACTTTATAGCGTCATAGTAAACACTATAGCGTCGTAGGTAGCCACATTCATAGCGTCGTACGCAAACACATTCATAGCGTCGTACGCAAACACATTCATAGCGTCGTATGCAAACACTATAGCATCATATGTAAACACTATAGCGTCATGCGTAAACACTATAGCGTCATGCGTAAACACATTCATAGCGTCATGCGTAAACACATTCATAGCGTCATACGTAAACACTATAGCGTCGTCCGTAAACACTTTATAACATCTTAAAGAATGTTTAAATCAACATTCACATTCAATGTACATGATTTACATGATATCGATATGGAGTACTACGTAATTTTCATGAAAGACATTTTTCAAAATAAATGTCCTCTTACAGCTTATTTTATTTTCAGTGAAATATTTCATTTCTGGACATGTGAAACAGGAATCTGCTTTTTGGACAGAAAGTGCTTTGATCCTTTTTGTTTTAGCTTATGTATTTTGCTGTTTGTTATTCTTTCTTCTTTCTGCTCTTGGTCACCTTTAAATTTTAATTCAGCTGGCCCATGCACTGTTTGGGAAAACATCTATAAATGCATGTATATATAAATTAATCTTAACAACATTTTACCCTTTTAGCCCGTCGTACGTATTTTTATTTACTATTCAGCGAAATCAAATAGGTAGCCACATTCATGAGGACGTCAATGAAAAATGCATAAAATGACATTCATACACATCATGTAAACTGAGTACACTTTATTAATGTTGAGCTAAAGATTAATGAATGACTAATAAAGGGTTTATAGAAGATGTTATGAATGTGTAATGTTTAAATCCTTTAAGTAAAGTGTTACCATTCATTTAAGCTTCTGGGATCTAAGCTATTAGTTCCTACTTTCAGTTCCACTGGTCACTTTGAGAAATAATCAGTGGTGGACAGTAACAAAGTAAATGTAGTGTCTTCATGTGGCCACCTGTACTTTACTGAAGTTTTTCCATTTTGGACTTTTTACTTTTAAACTCAAATATCTTACTCAAAATGAAACAAGCTTATTCATGGATTCTTAGCAGCCATTGGTAATGTCCATTTTAGGCCTGGACAACATGAAGGACCACTGGAGGAAGGTAAGTAAAGCAGGATGGGGTTAGTAAACAGATCAAACATATTGTTGCTGGCTTTAGGGCACATATACCACAATATGGACGTATGTACACATGCTCTTGTGACTGGCGAGTGTCTATTTCTGCATTTATACAACCAGTATTTCCTTTTGTAGTAAATTTGTTTTGGTGTTACGAGGGGACAGGTTGCAAGTGCAAGTCATTTAATGGATGAAAAATAAAACAAAAACCAAAGAGACTACACTAGGGAACAGGACTGCACAACAACAGACATAGAGAAACTTACAGAGCTCTTCACTGAAACACAACGAGGCAAGGGACCAGTAGGGAGACAAAACACCCAACAAGAACAAAGGGCACGACACCGGGTATATCACAACTAGGGCTGACGAGAAACACCTGGGAAGGGGCAGAGCTAGAACAGACCAAACTAGAGGGCGGAGACAGGGGGAGCACAGGACCAAAATAAACAGAAGCACATGGACATGACAGGACATGGCAGGGTGTGACATTTGGCTAGTTTATGTTTATGAACAGAGACAGGTACAGATGCTGTACAATAAAGGACAAACTGATGTGTGAACCTGTTTAAAGAACTCTTTTATTGAACTTGCAACTAAAACTTTGCTTCCAAACTAGTTTTCAAAAAGTTATTTGATAGTTCTAGAAATCCTAGCAAATACAAAAATGAGAGCACATATCACTCCACTTTAGAAAGGACTGGACTGGCTACTGACTACTACACTGGCTGAATGGGTTTTAAAGTTCTGCTATTAGCCTATAAAGCTAAAGAATTAGCATACAGCTCTAAGAACAAGACAGAATTTTTCTCTCAGAAATCTGAAAAAAAAATGGCCTTCCATGTGTCCTCCCATGTCCTGGAAACCAAATGATCATTCTAACCAACCCACATAAAGAGAGAAATTCATTCTGGTCATAAATTCTTTCTGGTTCATTTACACAATTATTGTGGCTGCTGCCCAGATAATATATGGACCCATATAAACAAGAATGTGTTCAGCCTCATGTTCTTCTAATGTACAACATGTTTGAGATCAGTTCTACCACACGCACACCCAGAAACCCCCCCCTCCTAAATGACTGACAGGTCCCAAACATAGTCTTTGTTTGGTCAGGTCAGGAGTGCAGCCTCCGATTGGTCTACAGACTCTGCACAAGACAGCGGTGGGTGGCTAACAGCCTTGCTAACAACAATAATAACTCCTTTCAACACAGAGAAATGGGATTAATAATCACAGAAGACATTCGATGTTGGATTTGTCATTATGGATTTAAATCTCCGAAGAGACTGGCTGGATTACAAAGCCTCTGAACGGGATAGGATCTCAACAAAGCCCTAATTCAAACAGCGCATTGATAACCATCCAAGTAAAAACAGCAAGTCGGTAGCAGACAGCAATTCTGAAGGATTTAGTCTCTTATGAATGATGTCCTTTTGATGATGTTGGCAGCATTGACCGCCCAATCATGGATCTGGAGGAGAAGGATACAACAACAATGGACAACTGGGTGGCGACAGCCATGTACTGCACTCAGGAATCATAAAGGTACTCCTGCAGTAAGCCCACAATACCTCTAGAAGGCACAACAGTGGTGTCTGGCATACCAGACCCACCCCTACATACTATAGAGTATGGAGGCTTAACAAATGTGAAACTAATATTGTGATGCATGTTGTGTATCATGAAAATCCTAATATGGTGAGGGTATATTATTGCTATATCGCAGCCTCCTTCAGCATATCGTAATAACAAAATTCTTTCTGGTTTAATACCAGTCAAATAAGCTCACTGGACCAAAAAAAAAAAATCTCTAGTCACCTGTGACTGAAATGAATAACAAGCTGTGATTCTGATTGACACATACTGGACAAGTTTCTGGATGTAGGCCACCTTCATGTTCAGCCACTCTTAATAAATTTGTGCATATATATGCCTTCCCTGGTAAAATTCTGAGGAGAAATCTCTGTAGACTGGGATTTTAGCCACTGCCAGTAGATCCATATGAGCGTATGCTTCCATACACCTGCAGATTCAGCTACTTCCTTCTTTGACCACGCCCAAATGCAGTCACTCCTTTTAGCCAATCATTAACACCTGCTCTGGAGCCATTTTCCACACATGGAACGAGACATTCCCTGCACTGTACCACCTCTTCTCAATCTATGAATCCCATCCCATCTATGGTTCCATCATCGTCGTGCAGTGCCATCTACAGGAACCTGATGTTACTACCACCCTAAACATGCAAGGTGGTAAATTGTCTGTCTAGTGAGTTTATTTTATTATTATTATTATTAATAATAATAATAATAAAAGCAATGTTCTTCATCACCAAAATAAATCAGATCAATCTCTACTCTTTAAGACATCTTTACAGTGTAGGCTCACCATCAGTGTTTTGCTAGAAGCCAGAACTCTGGACCCTGGCGATTCCCTCACATCCTTCAACCCGAGCTCCAGCAGCGAGCCGAGATATTTTATTCAAGACCTGAGTAATAATTTAGCCGTGGAGTCTCCACTTGTCACCCTTTTGACGAGCACGGGTTCACCCGTCTGTCTCACCTGTGCATCAGTGACAGTGGCAGAAAGTTCTGCTGGCTGTAATTAACACCAGCAGCCTCTGATCTCCAGCGCTGGCCCCGCGTGCACTCGTCTCCAGCCCAGACAGGCTGGCTGGTGATGACCCCACTGAATCTTCCATTAGAGTTCTTTCATTAAAAGGAGTCCTGGCACCCATTTTAATGTGAAGGAGCACTTGTTCTTCCTTGTCTCCTATTCAGAGGTTTTTATCAAAAGACAAAATTCTGCTACACTTCATATGAGGGCTGTGAATAATGAGAGTGAGGGATGATTAAACTGAAAGGATGGAGATTTCGCTGAATGAGAACAGCGCCGGAGAAGTTGCAGTCATGACGAGTACGGAGGGGCAATAAGTCACTGAAGACATTCTCCATATTCCTGCATTGAGTTGTACTCTCACACTGAGTTATAGTACTGGGATGTGAACAGGCTGGAATACAGGATGATGGTAATCAGGGCTGGAGCAATGACACTGACTGCCTGAGCATTATAACTGTAGATCTGGGTAAAAACATAGCTCACACATTTACATGCATTTATATACAGGGGTTGGACAATGAAACTGAAACACCTGTCATTTTAGTGTGGGAGGTCTCATGGCTAAATTGGACCAGCCTGGTGGCCAATCTTCATTAATTGCACATTGCACCAGTAAGAGCAGAGTGTGAAGGTTCAGTTAGCAGGTAAGAGCACAGTTCTGCTCAAAATACTGCAATGCACACAACATTATGGGTGACATACCAGAGTTCAAAAGAGGACAGATTGTTGGTGCACGTCTTGCTGGCGCATCTGTGACCAAGACAGCAAGTCTGTGATTTATCAAGAGCCACGGTATCCAGGGTAATGTCAGCATACCACCAAGAAGGACCAACCTCCACCAGCATCACGTAGTGACCTGGCCACTATCCTGCAAGAAGAATGGCTTATAATCCCTCTGACCACTGTGCAGGACGCAGTATACAGTGAGTCCAAGAAGTATTTGATCCCTTGCTGATTTTCTTCGTTGGCCCACTAATAAAGACATGATCATTCTATACTTTTAATGGTAGATGTATTCTTACATGGAGAGACAGAATATTAAAAAGAAAATCCAGAAAATAAATCTAAGGAATATATATTAATTGATTTGTATTTCATGGAGTGAAATAAGTATTTGATCCCTCTTGCCAAACACACTCAATACTTAGTGGCAAAGCCTTTGTTTGCAAGCACAGCGGTGAGACGGTTTGTTGTAGTTTAACCACAAGTTTAGCACATCCACACACCAGGGGGAATTTTGGCCCACTCTTCTTTGCAGATCCTCTCTAAATCATGAAGGTTGGTGGGCTGTCGCTTGGCAACTCTGACCTTCAGCTCCCTCCATAGATTTTCGATCGGATTGAGGTCTGGCGACTGGCTGGGCCACTCCATGACCTTAATGTGATTCTTCTTGAGCCAATCCTTTGTTGCCTTTGCTGTATGTTTAGGGTCGTTATCATGTTGGAAGACCCAACCACGGCCCATTTTCAGACCCCTGGCAGAGGGGAGGAGGTTGTCCCTCAGGATTGTGCGGTACATGGCTCCATCCGTCTTCCCAGTGATGCGGTGAAGTAGCCCTGTACCCTTGGCAGAGAAACACCCCCAAAACATTATGCTTCCACCTCCATGCTTGACGGTGGGCACAGTGTTCTTGGGGTCATAGGCAGCATTTTTCTTCCTCCACACATGGCGGGTGGAGTTGAGGCCAAAAAGTTCAATTTTGGTCTCGTCTGACCACAAAACCTTCTCCCAATAACTTGGTTCATCTTTCAAATGATCATTGGCATACTTGAGGCGCGCCTCCACATGTGCTCTCTTCAGCAGGGGTACCTTTCGGGCACTGCAGGATGTGAATCCATTGTTGCGCAAAGTGTTGCCAATTGTTTCCTTGCAAACTGTGTAACTATTTGCTAACTCCTGCCGAGTGGTTGCAGGACGATTTCTGACCGTTCTCAGCATCATTGCCACCCCACGAGGCGAAATCTTCTTTGGAGCACCGGGCCGAGGTCTGTTGATTGTCATGTTATACTCTTTAAACTTTCTGATAATTGCACCAATAGTTGTTACTTTCACATCCCAACACCGTTACTAATCTTTTTGTAGCCCATTCCAGCTTTGTGAAGGTCAACAATTCTGACTCTGAGGTCCTGTGACAGCTCATTTGGTTTTTACCCATGGTTGGAGACTTGAAATCTGTGTGATCTGTCTGATTCTGTGGACAGGTGTTTTTCACACAAGTGATTAGTGAGAACAGGTGGCTTCAGGTCAGGTAACAAGTTGATTGGGAGTGTCTAACTGGTCTGTAAAAGCCAGAACTGCTAATGAATACTAAGGGATCAAATACTTATTTCACTCCATGAAATACAAATCAATTAATATATATTCCTTAGATTTATTTTCTGGATTTTCTTTTTAATATTCTGTCTCTCCATGTAAGAATACATCTACCATTAAAAGTATAGAATGATCATGTCTTTATTAGTGGGCCAACGAAGAAAATCAGCAAGGGATCAAATACTTCTTGGACTCACTGTATGTCATTCCCAAGACCAACTGACGCTGTATTGGCCGCAAAAGGAGGCCCTACACCATACTAATAAATGATTGTGGTCTAAAACCAGGTGTTTCAGTTTCATTGTCCACGTTCATCATGTCACGTCTGACTGACACAAGGTACGTCCCCCATACTATCTCTGATGCTGGCTTTTGAATTATGGACACGGCATCCATAATTTCCTTAAAGACTTTCCCGTTTTGATTTCCATTTCACCTCAGCCCACTGTAAATAAGCTCGGGCCCAGAGAAGGCTTCGCTCCAGGACCTGTTTATGTCTTCTTTCGTCTTTGCATGGTAGAGTTTTAATTTGTGCTTGTGGAGCAGTGATGACCTGTGTTCACTGACACTGGTTTTGGGAAGCGTTCCCAATCCTAAGCAAAGATTTTCCCGGTTTTCCAAACACTTCCGATCTTCCAGACTCCATCTCCCAGAATACTGTCCCCGATGACGTCACCATCACATGCCCCGAACACTTATTCACGCTCCACTTCCGCGTTCAAGGCCGCCAGAGTACCAATTGCCCACCTGCACCTCATTTCCCCAATGCTACTCAAACCACAGGCAGCCACTTTGCTAAGCATTGGCCAACCCTGTTTGCATACCAAGCGGTTTGTCTTGCCGCTTCTGTTATCGACCTCCCTCCCTACCTTCCTTTACTTGACTCTCATTTTTGGATTTCCCTTCTGGTTCGTTTGTCTCCCTTGCTGCTGTCTCTGTGTTTTGACCTACCTGCTTGCTCTCTGGATTCCTCGCTTGATCTCCCTTCGGATTTGTTCACTAGTTTGCCGACTCTCTGGTTTTTGACCCTGGCCTGTCTCTCGCGCTCTCAGCCTCGGCCTGTTTCTGATTGTCCTGTGTTTGCTGTTGAACCGGAATATCATAGTGTCAAAGACTGCTTGACTTTTAGCTTGGCGCACATCGAAGTGCATCAACCTACGTTTGTTCCCGACACCTACACAAATGTGTCCATCTATTTAATTTCTAAATGATCATTAAATATGGACTGCAGACAGGCTAGGGTAGCACCCAGACTGTTTTACTACGGAGCCACACTGTGGTAATACAGCAGTATGTGGTTCGTCAAGGTCTTGGTGAAATACTCAAGGTCGGTACCACTTTCTATGAATTAGCTATATATAATGCATTATAAGTGCATTAATAAAAATCTGTAAAGCAATGATTGACTTAAGCCTTAAGCCCAGTAAGTAATCGACTGAATGGAATGAAACTTGGTGGGTAGGCTTGACATTGTGAGACATGCAAATGATTCAAGTTTCACACTCTGCCGTAGATGTGATGTATGCAGAGATGGGCCTCATCACTGTACCTGACTGTTCCAACAGCCACGCAATGTACTGCGGCCATTCAGCCCTCTGAGTCATTCTCCTAGTGCCAGCTACATTGGCAGATGGCTACACAATGCAGGACTACATGTACACAGACTGTTACGATGACTGTCCTGCGCTGGTTTGCTCTAATGCTGTAACCACTCATATCAATGTTCGGTAAATAAGGTCACATGTTCAAAAATACACGAACGGTCATGTGACAGTATTCAGGATGTTCAGTATAAGTTACTTGGGGACTCCATGAGTTTATGTAAAGGGTCAAGCTGCATAAGGAACTCTCCAGACTGTTTAAAGAGCTTGTGACACATACGCCACCATTGTGGTGAGGTACATGCAGGGTAATGTGACCCTGTGTCCTATATTGAGATTCACAGCCAGCTAAACTCCCCTTTGCATCACTTCCTCCAACGAACAGGCACATGTTGTATCCGGACAGAATTTGTGAAACTGAAATAATACAAAATACAGAAAAATACTCCGTATGCAAATAATATATCCACTCAAATCAATCAAGCATTTCCTTTTGTGTACAAGGTGCATTAAATGGCCAAATAATAATCAACTTAGCCACCACATTACATTAACTCAAATTGGATTGACACATACAGCACATCAAAACTTCCCAAATTTACTTCAACAATGACGTGTATATTATCTAACAATTACACAAACTTCAAACTTACTCATATTGTCACTCAAACGGACAAAAAGGAGTGGATGGCTTGGTATGCGTAGAGAAACGCCATGCAGTGCTTGCCTCATAAGAATACTAATACTTAAGCCTTCCTAACCATATTAACATGTTCATAATCACACACACAAACTTGTATAAGATGACAATATAAGGCTTCATAACAAAGAAACAATATATATGTGTATATATACACAAGAGCTATATGTTGAAACCTGTATCATAAGGCTTAATTCCATTGCAGCCTTTGGTGATGTTGACGTGGTGTTAAGGACAGTCATCGTAACAGTCTGTGTGCATGTAGTCCTGCATTGTGTAGCCATCTGCCAATGTAGCTGGCAGTAAGAGGATGACTCATAGAGGGCTGAATGGCCGCAGTACATTGCGTGGCTGTTGGAACAGTCAGGTACAGTGATGAGGCCCATCTCTGCATACATCACATGTACGGCAGAGTGTGAAACTTGAATCATTTGCAAGTCTCACAATGTCAAACCTACCCACCAAGTTTCAACCCATTCAGTTGATTCTTACTGGGTGCAACTATATGTGCAACTATTCTTTTGATGGTGTGTGCATTGCTTATGTATCTAAAATGATGTATCTAAAGGATCCATCTAGAGGAGACTAGATTGTCTTAATTGTGAAAGCAAAAAAAAGAAGATTTTAAAGATTCACAAAAAATGGGACAACCTGTCACTCCAGGTAGACGACCAATCGTTCCCCCTTTAGATAAACAACACTTAAAGTTTAAACTTTGAGAGAGAAAGAAGGGAGAAAATCCAGCTCTACTTTTGCTTCAGATCTGAAAATATGAATTTCTAATAGCTCGAGGGCGTAGTATTAAATGTTGCAGGATTTCTTAATAGCACCCGTTTGGGCCAGACAGAGTGATGTTACCAAGGTGCTCCCACATTAAGAGTTACTCGCTCTCAGATTTTCAATGGAGTTATATAGCTCGTGGCACGTTCATGGAGATTCTGAAACAAGTCACACCCATAATTTCAGCAGAGCATTGGATTCATTATAAACCAGACTGATCCATCTTCAGGGCAAAGATGGCTTTTTTATTTTTCGGCCAGTGGAGAGTGAATGGAACTAATCTTAACTTAGACATTTGAAGGGAACTTTCAATGTCGTTGTAATAAAAGACCCCAGAAGATGTAAACAAAGTCATTCCGAGGGGTTTTGACGTGGATGTGCTCCGTTCTAGAGATACTTATCAAATCTGTATTGTTCACATAGGTGGTGGTGATAGAAACCAGGTGTCTGGAGACTTTACCGCCTCCAAAAGTGTCTTCAGAGGATGTTATTACTTGATCATGAATGTGCTGCCTGGTGCCAAAGACCCTGTTTAGTGGTAGTTTTGTGGCAGGGTGTTGTAATAAAATGGATTCATTAGCACATATGAGCCCAGAACCCCTTTAATGCTGTAACCACTCACATCAATGTTTGGTAAATAACGTCACATGTTCACAAATACACAAACTGTCATGCGCGGTCTGACGCAGACAAACTGCCCATCCCGTGCAGTCTGATGCAGAAGAACTGCCCATCCTGTGTGGTCTGATGCAGAAGACCCACCCATCCTGTGCGGTCTGATGCAGAAGAATTACCCATCGTGCGTGGTCTGATGCAGAAGAACTACCCATCCTGTGCGGTCTGATGCAGAAGAACTACCCATCCTGTGCGGTCTGATGCAGAAGAACTACCCATCCTGTGCGGTCTGATGCAGAAGACCCACCCATCCTGTGCGGTCTGACGCAGACAAACTGCCCATCCTGTGTGGTCTAATGTTGTTTTATCTGCCTTGACTGGTTGCCCAGCAGCCTGTCGGTTACCACAATTCACCTGTCCTAGAGCTTAATGCTGTCCTATACTGTGTGTGTTCATCCTGCTGAGCCATTCAAAGATCTCAAAGACTCTTCTTCTCCTCTTCATTTCTTCCTCAGTCTCACAAAACTCCTATACTTCCTAATAGAGCATTACCGTGGGCTTCTAGCAGCAGTTACTGAGGTTCAAGGCTTTTCCCTGAAATACAATACTTACAGTGATCAGTGGTTCCACTGGTAAGTTTCATCCAGACTTCCAGGCCTGTTTCTCTTTGTTACTCTCATGGGACTCTAACACTTCAATTATTCTCTATTGAACATTGCATATAATTCTACATTCGTATCATTTCATATTGCTTTTGTGAGGACGGGTTTCCCTATTTGAGTCTTGGTTCCTCTTGTTCTGAGGGAATGTCTCCTTGCCGCTGTTGCCCTTGGCTTCCTCTTTGGGGGCTTGGATAAGGATTCTCTTTAAAGCTGTTTTGTAACATCTGTTGCACACAGCACTAGATAAATAAACCTTGACTTGACTTGACCTGACTTGACATCGTGTAGGACGTTTACCAAGCAAAAGAGAACGAAGCATTTCTCCAACTGATTCAGGCACCCCACACAGTTCCTGTAGCAGACCCCTGTAGCACAAAACAAATGGGCAGAAAGCCTTCATTTAAGATTTTATTTGCACCTCTTGGATCGAGCGAACAGGGACACTGGGCCTTTCTCCATTTTGGAAAAGTGAAAGCCTTGTCTTTTTGGCTCAGGAAAAAAAGGCACTCTCCAGACATGCCGTCACTTCGAAACTGACATTTCCAGGGCATGTGTGTTTAGAGTAATGATTTAGTAAGAGGATTTGTAGGACAATGGTAATAGAAAGGTCTACCAGCATTCAATGACAATTGCTCCTGTGGGATTGGTGGCTGGATAAGTCAGCAGTCCATGCACTGAAACGAGAGAGACTCTTCAGACTCATTAAGCATTATTGCCTTACGGCATAACATTTCACAGATAAAGCCCCTTTTGAATTGCCAGTTTCCCCATCACGTAACCTTTCCTCTCTTAAAAATATGTATGCCAAGCTGTACGCCATGAAAATAGCACAACTCATGCCTAGGACCAAAGCACATTCAGACTTGGATATATCCCTGACTGACTTTTTCTCTCTCTCTCTCTTTTTTTTTTTTTCAACTGGTTTGCAAGCCCAGGGCTACATCACAGCTGTCAGAAAATTTCAAGGCAAACTCTGCTTTTATGTGGGTGGAACAATAATCAAGAAATGTACTGGAGCGAGTACGCCAGGCCTATTTGCATTTCCCACCGAAACAAGGTAATATCCACTCGTAAAGCTTTGCAGCCAATTAATACTGTTTAATGTTCTAGCATCAGCTCCTTCTCTGTGAGCAGGAATTATGTTCTACTAACACTCAGTCATTTTCATGAATTGCGGTCAATGAAATTGCACCTGTAAATCTGATTACAAACTAAAACCGAGACTTGTGACATTTCCGAGGATGGAAATTTCGAATCCATTTTTTCCTTGGACGTTAATTATATATACCAGCAGTTTTAAATGAGCTGTTTGTGCTTCAGTGGATGTAACACTTCCCTGAGGGGAAGAGAACCAACAGCCACCCACACCCACACTTCTCTTTGCCCAATAGGGGGGAAAAAGTTCCGCTCATTGCTCATTCCTTGTGAGTTTGCTTCCGAGGTTCTCCGAGGTAAAATTGAGCCACAAAACGATACTAAATCACCTTCTGCTGCTGATGTTGTTATAAGGGACCTTCGGTTGACAGGCTAACGTTGTTCAGACATTAGATGGCTGATTTTTCATTCTGTTGGTCAGCAGTATGGAAGTTTTGCAGGAGTGGTCAAACACAAGCTAAATAATGGATTTTCAAACTTTAACCACTGGGAATTTAGGGTCAGTCAATTTTTAGCAGACTATCTGCCAAGTCAGCACATAGGGCTTGAAAGAAAATGGCCTGGAAGGGGCACCTTTCAAGATCTCGATCAGAAAATAATCGGAACGCTTGGATTGAGTCTAATGAGAGGAATTATACTTACATGAGTACCACTGCATGCTTCCATCGTGGCTGGTTCAAAGTTTCCCCAGGAAATCTTTTATGCAGAGATGATAGGAATAACACAGAATTCCACAAGTCGAGGCTGCCAGGGAGATATGGTCTGAATCAACTGCACAGCCAAGATGTGAGTCAACCTTTCTGGAAAAGCGAGTTTATATTTCATAGAAATATTTGCTCTTGCTGAGACGAGTGTATTCAAAGAAACAGACCCCGGTAACGACGCCATCTCCAGTATATTTTACCCGCAAAATACATCAACAAACATTTGATCCTGCATGATTATCCTTTCTCGTTTTGTCTTGCTTTACTGCCTTTTACTTATGACATGATTCTCAAGCACCCGAGTTGCTGTAGGATAGCATGGTGCTAACTACTTGCTGGCTGATAGCTCACTGAAGTGAGATTTGTACAAACATGAAATGGATCTGTCACCGCTGAACTGCTGTGGATGAAAAGGCAGTGACAGTCATCGTGCTTTTGAACTGCCTCGCAGTGATGGAAAGAGAAGCTAAGGAAAGAGCTGAACCTCAAATTCAAGTTGGAAAGTTCGAGTACAGCTTGGCGGTTGTGCCTAAAACTGGAGTGCAGCATATAGTATCTGTTTACTTTTTAATGGGACAATCTATATTCTGAACATTCATAATAAAACCCAGTAAACAAGACAGTCACCCGTTTGACAGATACAGTCTTATATCTATATATCCGGGTATAAGAACCCAAAATCCAAGACTGCTCAGTAATAAACTCAGTAACCAAGTCACACAGTTGACAGATACAGTCCCAATTCTGAACATCCAGGATCATAAACTCAGTAACCAAGTCACAGAGTTGGCAGATACTGCCCTTATTCTGAACAGCCAGGATCATAAACTCAGTAACCAAGTCACAGAGTTGACAGATACAGTCCCAATTCTGAACATCCAGGATCATAAACTCAGTAACCAAGTCACAGAGTTGGCAGATACAGTCCCAATTCTGAACATCCAGGATCATAAACTCAGTAACCAAGTCACAGAGTTGGCAGATACTGCCCCAATTCTGAACATCCAGGATCATAAACTCAGTAACCAAGTCACAGAGTTGACAGATACTGCCCCAATTCTGAACATCCAGGATCATACACTCAATAACCAAGTCACACAGTTGGCAGATACTGCCCCAATTCTGAACATCCAGGATCATAAACTTTTTATCCAAGTCACACAGTTGACAGATACAGCCCCAATTCTGAACATCCATGATCATAAACTCAATAACCAAGTCACACAGTTGAGAGATACAGCCCCAATTCAGACCATCGAGAATCATAAACTCAATAACCAAGTCACAGAGTTGGCAGATACAGATCCAATTCGGAACATCCAGGTTAAAAAAAACAACAACAACAACAATGACCAAGACAGATAGATAAATATATTATTGACACTCATGAACCCATTCCAACCATCCATGATAAAAAGCCCAACAAGCAGGACAGCCACACAGCTGATAGATATACCCACAATTCAAGACAGTTACAGCACTGGCAATAACAAGCCCAGTTTTAAATACCCTGGACCGTAAACCCAACAAACAATCTGTCACACTATTGATACCCTTTAAACTCTGAACATCCAGGATTTTTTAAACCCAGTAACCAAGTGGCACTGTAGGCAGATACAGCACAAATTCTGAACACCCAGGTTAAATAACCAAATAATCGAGAGAGTTACATGACTGACACTCACAATCCAGTTCCAAACAGCCAGGATTAAAAGCCCAACAACCAGGACAGCCACACAGTTATTAGACACACCACCAATTCTAAACATTCAGGATTAAAAACTCAGTAACCAAGACAGTCCCAACATTTACAACCCCAGGTTTGAACATTCAGGATCATAAACCTTATAACCAAGACAGTCCTATTGATAGTTACAACCCCAATGTTAAGCCTCCATGATTAAAAAACCCAGTAACCGAGACAGGCATGCTGTTAATAGCTACAATCCCGGTTTTAAGAATCTGGGATTACTAACCCATTTACCAAGGCAGTCTCACCACTGACGGTTACAACTTCAATTTTAAAGAAAAAGCTGCTAGTGCATCGCAGGTCTAGGGGGCAATTTATCATCTTGATTCTCCTGGCAGCATGTCCCTAGACCCACGCAGACACAGGAAGAACATGCTAACTCCACGACTTTGATGGTTACAGCCCCAATGTTGAGCATCCATGATTGACAGTCAAACTATTAACAGTTACAACCTCAGTTCTCACCGTCCAGGATTACAAGCCCGTTTACTAAGGTGGTCAAACCATGAAACTTTAATTCTGAGACCATCACAACGTTGATAACTACAGCCAAAGTTTGAACATGTCATAACCCCAATAACCAAGACAGTTAAACTATTGATGCCCACTGTTTGAGGCTATAGACATGTGACATGTTTACGCACTAAGAACCTAAAGTATGAGTGAAAGCGTTATATTAAAGCGGTAACTTTTTAAAGTCATTATTTAAAAGGCATTACTAATTTCCCATAAGCTCCCAGGCTAAAACCGATCACAAAACTGTGTCTGCAATATAGTACGCTATGCACACAGTGCACCCTAGCTGCCCACACATGACACGACAGTATGGAGCTGACACACAGTCCGGCCAGGAATGCATTTCTGTCCTGGAAACTCAAGGATCATTTCACATTCATAGAGGGCAAAAGAGACCACAATATGATTTTGCAGTGCAACCACCGCTTGCCAGGAAAAGGGCTGCGTTCAAGGACTCCACCTTGAAGAAACACCTTGAGGTAAGTTTTATTTTTGTCCAGCTATATCTGAACACCTGCTGGTCAGTCTGCCTACCTAGCAAGCTACCTACTTAGCCAAATTGCTAGCTGACTGCAGCTCAGCCTGTTTACTATGCACTGTAGTTAGTCTGCTAAGCTAACAAACAAAAGTGGAGTACATGCTGTATTTCAAGCAATAAGATCAGGTGGAATAAAACCATGATATGTAATTGTTTATTCAACATACCCACAACAACACTGTGAGGCGTGCGAACAATTCGGCTGCACATGTGACAAAGCAAAGATGGCCTGGTGTCACTCCACCTCCAACCCTACTGCAAAATCTGAAGGAACTGTATGAGGATATTCAAGCTGCATGGGATGGATTATCACAGGACACCATTAGGAACCTTTACAACTCCATGCCAAGACGTCTGGCATTAGCAAACATGGCGGCCTGACACTACTTCTGTATGTGTAGCTCAGTAAATATCGTCCATATCAGTCTAAATTTATCATTTATTGTTCCTGGTAACCTTTATCTTCCTTCCTAATAGCACCGCAATCCCACACCTCCTTCTGGGTGCAACTATTTGTGCAGTGTGGTTGAACCTGTTCTCAATAAAGGAAGAGTCTCGTTTAAGAATGTTCCGGATATTAAAAAAAAGTGGTTGTTGAAGCAACTAAGAGCAACCATGGGTGACACCAGCTAAAGCCCAGACTTGCTAATCCTTTGCTTTATCTCTGCTTAAAAACGAGACACTGTTTCCCAATAGAGAAGAGGGACAGGCTGCCTTGATGATTTAATTGCCCTATTTTCATGTTTCCCCTCTAGAACCTTCCCGTCCTGTCCTGGTCGTGTCTCTAGTGTGGCCAGCTGAGCTTAACGGATGGTCGAATTGTATTTGCTGTGCCTTCAGTACATTTCCATACACTTCAGCGTTCGCGGTTGGAGGGATATGACTTTCATAACACTGTTGACTCCACTTGGGTGTCCCTCACTTGAATCAGAGGCAGTAGAGCTGAACCTACATTCCCACACTGAGGCCCTGTGGCAGATGCAGCAGGAAAACACATGATCTCCCAACGAAGCCTTTAAAATTTAACGTAAAGTTTAACGTACCCAGGTGCCATTTTTGTGGCATCTATTGTATGCTTAAGGAAAGTAAAATCACACGTAGTACAGAAGCAGCTCCATTAGCTACAGATGACTTGCCAAGGTTTAACCATGCCAATAAATCATTATGACAAGCCATCCATTACAAATCTTGCCAATTCTTAAACCTCATGATGATTAATGAGAAAGCATGCCCTAATGAGGCCACACCAACAGACGTTTTCTATTCAAGGTGTTTCTAATTATGCTTATTAAGCATCCCAGCAATGCTGTCCAAGAGATTACAGTAAGCATTACAATGTCTTCCTAGAGACGTTAACCTTTGCGACCTCCACACACGTCTGCCCAAGCTTGTATTAAGGTGATCGCGCTGGCACAGCAGCGTGTGTCATTATGGGAGTCTAGGCTAATGGCTTGCAATTTGTCTTATAAGTGCTAAAGCGGTGTAATGGGCAGGGGATGTTAATTAATAAACAATGCTCCATAGTACATGACTGGCCAATTAATAGCGCCTAACGAGCACGGTGATGGATGAGCAGGAACATGATGGTCCTCGGCTCTGAACAACTGGACAGCCAGCAGGGCCGCTAGTCTCTGGGCGGTCTGAACCCTGAATGAGGAATGTGACTGATCAGTAATTTGATAATTGGAGCAGCTAAGCAAGTGTTTAGTCTAGCAGATGGAGCTACAGCTCTAAGCCAATCAGACACATGCATTTTTCAAAAGCCTTGATAAAAGATTTAGGAGTGCTAAGTGACTTGCTGGAAATGACGACTGCTTTATGCAGTCTTTTGGATTTATGATTGCTAGGTTTTGTGTTTTGGCAGTTTGTGGGGTGGCTTCGTATCTGGGAATAACTGGGGATTCCTATTATTGGAAATGGTTGGCGCCCATTGCTGGACGGAAGCAACATGGCACACTGAGTTTCAAATGCCACAGCTTGAACTAGCTTGAAAATGGTTGGTTGGAGATGGATGGCATATAGTCATGTTTTACAAGTATTGCATTTTATTTATTTATTTATTTTGTAAATCAAGTATGATATTAATGCTAAGTATGTCCATTTGGAAATATTCTATTACAGCCTGTCTTTAAAGTGCTCAAAAAGAATAACAGATCAAAAAGTAAACAAAGATAATGAAATGGAAAAATATGATTGCATAACTGATTACAAATAAGTTATTAGCACGTGAGAAAAATAAAAAAAATATTAAATTAAAGTAAAATCAGATTAACCGATCGACTTCTGATAAATTAAAGGAACACTCGGTCATCCTGTGCAAGGCCTAGAGGCTTTAAGTTCTTGTCCCTCTGATCAGGCCTAGGATTTAGAACATAGATTCCAAAAAATGGAGTCCCAAAACTCTCTGCACCACCACACCAACACTAACCACACACTCTCTCTTTTCTGGGGCTTCCAGATAAACCAAGGGCTCTCGGCTCTCAACCAAGTTGGTTGTGATGCTTAACTGTCCTAATCGCCCAGGCTATACGTCACATACAGAAGAGTCAGAAGGCTGTAGACATTCTAGATTATCTACAGGGACCGATTGTTCTTATTGTACTACACCGTTTATGTATCTGCTATTACCTCCAGGCTTGCACTCAAACTCCCAAGACGCCCATATACACAGAAAGGAATGCTCTTGATTACATTATCGATTACCAATACGAGTAAATATAGAATGGGACTTCTTACAGTCTGAAAAAACGAAAGGAGCGCCATGCAAAAGTTTAGGCACTCCAAGAGAATCGAGGTCTCAAATAACTTCTACCAAGGTCTCAGACCTTCATTAGCTGGTTAGAGCCATAGCTTGTACAACTCGGATTGCAAATATTAAAGCTTTATGAACACAGTGGCTCCAACAATCAACAACAATCAGCGGCCACAGACTCTTCTAAGGCTATAAGAAGAAAGCAAAGTGTGTTCAGGTAGCTGTTTCCTCAGTCTGTAAAGGTAATTAGGAAATAGAGCAGGAAAGATGGAGGTCAATTTAAGATCAGGTAGACTAAGAAAACCTTCAGGCAGAACTGCTCATGGGATTGGTAGACAAGCAAAGCCCAATCGCCTGCTTGACTGCAAAGGACCTTCAGGAAGATCTAGCAGACTCTGGAGCAGTGGTGCATTGATCTACAGAGTAGCAACACCTGTGCAAATAGGTAGGGCCATTAGAAGACAGCATTTGAAGACGACATCCTCACCACATTATTCCGCATCAGACATATCTAAACACGCATGATGTATTTTGGAAATATGTTTTGTGTGTAGAAGAAGCTGTCGGAAGCTTCAGCTGTTATTTGTGAGGGTGGATTGATCATGCTTAGAGCTTGTGCTGCATTGGTAGAGGTAAGAATGATTTCAATTAAATACCAAAAATGAAAGCAAATAAAACACTATCGAAAATAAACCTATAGATGAAAAAAGCGGTGGTCTCTACATCTGGATAGTGATCCTAAACCCACCTCAAAATCTATAATGAAGTACCAATGCAAGCACAAGGTTTTGCCACAGCCATCCGACCAAAGCATCATGGGAAACCTGTGGTTAGGCTTCAGAAGAGCACTTACATGACGCTCTTATCCAGAGCAACTTACAAGGCTAATCATATTACAGGTAGACCATTGTAGTGATAGGAGTCTTGCCCAAGGACACTCTTTGCTGTAGCACAGCAAAGTTACCTAGACCAGGATTCAAACCCCAGTCACCCACACAGTGTGGTTGTTCAGTGACAAATATCCATTGGGCCACACCAACCAGTCCTTGCACTGTGGCCGTAGAAACTTGAAGCCTAGAAAACCCTTAAACAAGAATTAAGAGACTCTTAGCTGGCTGTAAAAAAAACATTTGCAAGCTGGGATACTTGCCAAACAGGGTCCTAAGTAGTCGCAGTACAGGGTGCCCATTCTTTCGCCTTGGGTTCTTTTCCTTTTTGTTATTTTGTAACTTTTGGGGATAGAAATAAAAAAGTAATCCTGCTTAAAATATTTAAAGCCGTGTGCCATCTTTAACTTAACGCCTTTTGGAAACCAGGCCATCTTTTCCTTTGCTCAGTCGCAGTAATGGACGTTTTGACCACTGTATTTTTTATCTATGAGTATAAATATATCATTCACTTTTTGGGTCAACATCTTCATGCTGTGTTAAACCCACCCAGCTCGGTGCTCACTGGCCTGACACCGTTAGGAAGTGTGATGAAATGCTTCCCCGTCCAGCAGCATAAATGAAACACTCTGAATAGCATACGCTGCACAGACAGTGCTTCCGCTGCGAGGACCAAATTTAGTGCTCAGCTATCTGTGCGGAGCACTGAACTGAATTTTGAACTCTGTGTTCTATTGGTAATGAAATTGGCCTATTTGACAGTGCTAGAATTTTCTGATGTGGTGTGGAGGACTTTTTTGGGGCATAATGCATCATCAGAAACTAAATTACATCTGACGGTCTGTGAGATTCTCAGGAGCTATGATTAAATAAAATAACATTGAAAAATCTGTTGGACAGGCCTGTTTAAAAATTGTTGTGAGCAGATGTGTCCGCAGGTGTTGGGTTCAGGGCTGTACAAGTTGTCCTCATAAAGGATGTGCTAATAAATGAGTGAAATTGAGTGTTAAACAGCACAGAGGGACGTATATGACTGCCTATGGTATATTTAATAACATGATTTATATGTGCAGTCTTATATTATTCCACATTTTACATGCGCAGCAGTTGCCGTACCATACAGAGATGCTGTTAGTGAGTATGCTCTCAATGGTACAGCGGTAGAAGTTCACCAGGATCCTGGGAGTCAGGTGAACTTTCTTGAGGCTCCGAAAGAAGTAAAGGCGCTGCTGACCAGAACTGAGGAGTTCAGAGACCAGGTGAGATCACTGGAGATGTGGGTGCCGAGGAACTTGAAGCTGGTCACCTGTTCTACTGCAGCTCCGTTGATGTAGACTGCTGGGTGAGCCTTGCTTCTGGACCTCCGTAAGTCCGTTATGATCTCCTTGGTTTAAATGACTGTAACTGTAAAATACTGGTCATACTGGTCTGCCTGACCCCGCTAACCCTTTGGACTCCACTTCCCAGAGTGTACAGCACGACGACGCCACACCCACATGTCCACAGTCCACCAATCACTCCTGGTCTAGGTCTCCAGAATTCTAATTGCGTTCAGCTGTGACGCCTGTTTATAAATCCCACATACACGCACAGTTTTTGTGAAGTGTAGCCCGGTTGTAAAGTTTATTATTATTGTTTAAATTCTTGCATTTATACGTTGTTTTTGGGACGAGGTTTTGTCTGTGAAGGGAAAGATCTCTTATTTCCCCATACTGGAACCGGATTATACTGTTAATAGGTTGACCAGTATGTCAATTAATCACTCTTCGAGAGTGAGTCAGCAGGTGGGAGAGAGAGAGAGAGAGAGAAGGGGAAAGACCCAGCTAGCCAGAGAGAAGGGCCAGAGTAATGTTTTACCGTTTCTTTTCCTAGCGAAAGGTGAAGAGAGTTCAGGTATTTACTGTTAATACCCTAGAGGTTCAGTTTGTGGTAGCTGTTAACTTGGTTGTGGCAGTTTAGCGGGTTGTAGCTAGCCGGCTAATGCGAGTCGGTGGCCGTTTTAACTGCGCGCTTGAAAATGGCGGCACTCGTGACGTGGACTGTTTAGTAGTACTCCTCAGGATCCCGAGAGTTCAGAGGACAAGGTCAGACAGACCCCCCACAGCAGCCGAGGAGCTCTTTGGGTGCGCTGATAAAGTTTCTACTGCCTTCATTGCTGCGCTGTTGGGAGGGTACCCCAGGACTCTCGCCACTTCGTTACGACTGACTCGTTCATCTGAGTCGATTCTTTTTGGCTCATCTGAGTAGAAGGGGCTAACAGTTTAGCCACACCATTACAAGGTTAATCACACATACTGGAGTATGATAATGCAGTCCCGTGTTCACTGGAGGGAGGACATTACTCCTGCCCTATTCACCTATTAACAACACACAGTAGTATACATTTCCTTATAATTTAATGAATGTACAGTTACTGAGACATATCACTGTGAGAAATGTTTAGCTTTAACAAAACCTTAAGCTGATAAAATGGAAACTGAGTGTCGATACAGGGAGGTGTACCTAATGAGGTGTTCAGACAATACATACTTCTTAGTAGATATATCTTCCTGATCCTTTTTTAAATGTACAGTATATATTAATAGTCATATGCAATAAATTTAACATACCTGGTCAGATCCACTGTACATTTTATTGTCTTGTTAATATTATACTAGAAAAGTGCATTTCCTGAAAGAAACGTGGGATGGTTGCTCAGTGAGGAACAAGGGTTGAGTAAAGGAGTGCGGGTTCGGTATAACTGTGGTTTAGCGCCTAGGGGCCTGCCCTTAGTGAGTACGAGAAGTTTGGTGGCTCTCGTGCAAACGAAAGCATTACTGCTTGGTTAGGGTCGAAAATGACTGCGACTCTATGGGAGGAACGAGGGATGAATAAACAACAGATAGACATGTGTGGGACAGTATGGTTGTGGGTTAGTGGTTGGGAACCTCCCCTTAGTGAGTATGTGAAGTTTGGTGGCTCTTGGGTGAACGAAAGCATTACTGCTTAGTTTGGGTCGAAAATGACTGGGACACTATGGGAGGAATGAGGGATGAATAAACAACAGATAGACGAGTGCAGGTCAGTATGGCTGTACACTAGTGCTTGGGGACCTGCCCTTAGTGTGTATGTGAGGTTACGAGCCTCTCGGGCAAGCGAAACAGCCGGCTTTAGTTGTGTATGAAAAATGACTGGGAATGTATGGGAGGAACGAGGGATGAATAAACGACAGATAGACGAGTGCGGGTCAGTATGACTGTGGATTGGTGCTTGGGGACCTGCCCTTAGTGTGTATGTGAAGTTAGGAGCCTCTTGGGCGAACGAAACAGCCGGCTTTAGGTGTGTCTAAAAATGACTGGGAGTCTATGGGAGGAACGAGGGAGGAGGGGAAAAAAAAGAAGAAACGAACGAGTGCGGGTCAATCCATCACCGAATACCTGCTCGGGGCATCCGACTGTATCCGATCCGAGTCTCTAGGTTTAATGGATGTCTCATAGTAGTAATGTAATACTTTTAAATTATGTTTAAAAATGAACCAAATGTGCATCTTGGTCTATTTTACCAACCTACTGGTTGTAGTATGTTTGCCAGGTGGGTCACTGTATACTACAAGTGATTTTAGATCTGTATGTCATGTGGATGTCGCAGAGAAATAATTCAATCTGTATAAAAAATTAACCAGTAATCAACTATTGCATATTTTATCAAACTATAGCCTGTAGTATGTTTGTAAGATCTGTTTTAATAAATCACATATGATTTAATTACAGCTGTGTAAAAGGAACAGATATTCACATGATCCGTGTATTTCACTACGTTTCAAGTCTTTATAAATCAACAGCCTCCTCATGTCTCTGAATCTTCTACGTTTTGAAACAGTAACCGCAGTTTAGTGACGGTCCCTTGTCGTCTTTAGCGCCAGCTGCGGCGATTCTGGCTATTTTCATCAAACGTACTTAGCCAAAGGAAAGATCGGGAACGCTGAGGTAATATAATGGCTGTAGTTTGTTACCTGCTTTACCACGACTTAGAAGATGCAGTTTTAGAGATTTTAGGAGGTTGTCTGTGAGCGGTAGGAAGCACAAAAGGCGAAAATCCGCCGAATATCCAATATCAGCCTAACTTTACCGAGCTGTATTTTGCCGCGTAGCTGAGGAGTGGGTAACTGTTTGTTTATTTTTTTGTAAATGTTTTTGCTTAAGTATATTTGTCATCTGTTTAATATTTTGTGGCTAAAAAGGAAAGAAAGTGAATAGCCACAGCTTTGTTTTAATTTCCATGTCTGGTCTCGTTCTTCAGAGATAAATCTCAGTCTGTCATTCGCTATAGATTTGGTAGTTTTCCTCTGTAGTGCTAACCTGCATCATCCTCTAATACTTTGAACCCATAGCCCCCTCCCCTATGTCTTAACTAATGCTGGTGCTAGCGAAAAAAGGGGTGCTACATGAAGTTTTGCCCACTGCTGTTGCGTTTTTGAGCGTTCTGATCTACTCTATTTCTGACTTCTGGCTACGACCTCATTTTCCTTCGACTCCTCTCCTGGTTTTCTCCCTGTGTCTAGCTCGTTGTTAGCTTCCCTGGTTTTTGACCCTGTTTAAGTCCCTTTGACTTTGCTTGGTTTTCCCCTCTGCTTCAGTCTGCCTTCTACCTTGCCTTTCAACTCTTGCTTACCCTCCTCTTTCTGACCAGTGTTGGGAAGGTAAGGGGTTAATGCTTTGGAAACGCATTGCAGTGTGGGTATTGTAGTGCATGTAGTAGTAGCCGCCATGGGCTGCACTCTCTAGCAGCACTAGCTAGCAGGTGAAGCAGCTCCCCTGAGCCTCGCGACCACGGTCGAGAGAAATCAGGAAAAGGTAACACCAGGTATTGTCCAGTTGTCCCATACTGTCTTATTGCTGTTGTGTAAAGCACATGGTTTAGCTGTGCTAGCATTGCGGCTAGTTCTTTGTGCCTGACATACAGTTTATTCATATGACCACACATACCAGTATAATTCTGTGTTTTTGTAAATCTTACATAACCCTGACATAACCATACTCTCATCATAATTTAACAGTTGCATGCATGCAGTGTTTACCCATAATAAGATCATTAAGAACCAGAATTGGCATAAATGCAAATGTCTGTTAAATAACGGTGAAAAGTTTTTGTGAATTTAAGTTACATTTTATTTCTGTAAATTAATCACAGCAGTGTTCAAATACTGTATACTTATAGTTTACTAACATTTACCTAACCTTTTTTTTTAAATACAACCAAAAAAAAAGGTATACCCTCATGTTTATGCAGTGGTGTATATATGCACTCCGAAGGAATATGGAACATGCACTCCAAAAGAATCAACTAACAGGAATGAAACTGGGTGGCTAGGTTTGACATTGTGAGACATGCCAATGATTCAGTTGTTCCCCCTCTCACAGACAAGGGTGTCTGGGTCAGGGTGAACTGGAAAGAACAAAGGAACCACACGATGTTTAGTGTGCACGCTGTTCTGGTCTTGCTTTTAATTGTTTCGCTTTTTGAACCTTACCAGAACCATAGATTTCTTAATCCGCCTGACGTCAAGCGCCACCTACTGGGCAATAGCTGAAACAGCTTATTTTACCTTTTGTTTTGTTCTGAACTTGTGCTGAACGATCTCTAGAACACATGGCACTGAAGAAATAATATATCTACTCAAATTTTCCATTACAGAAATGATAAACAGCAGTAAAACCTTAATTACAACAATAATAAAATAACAAAAATTATGTAGCCTTTTATTTATTTATTTATTTATTTATTTATTTTTTATGCCACTACACAAGCTGTGCATGTGACGTAGGCAAGGATGGGCCTTATTGCTCTGCCTGACTGACCCAACACCCACAGTCGCAGTCATTCGGTGAGAAGTAATGCCCTCCATGAGCCATCCTGTTTGTGCCAGCACCACTGGCAGATGACCGATTGCCTTGGTGGAGACGACCAATGAATATGTGTGCGGAGGCACCGTCACATCACATCATTAGAAATTTCTAAAAAAACTCCATTTCTAAAAACTCCATGCTGAGGCATCCAGCATAGCAAACATGGCCACCTGGTGTCATATTGAAAGACACTACTTCTGTATGTGTAGCTCGATAAATATTCCCCATATCAGTCTAATCTTATCATCAGTTATTGTTCCTGGTAGCCTTTATCCTCCTTCCGGATAGCACTGCAATCCCACACTTCCTTCTGGCTGCAACTATTCTTTTAAAGAAGAGTGTGTATATGTGTATGTCAGGGACAACAATCATTGAATCATTTACAGCAGTTTCCAGCATTTAATACCACAGATGGTTATTCGTAATGACTTACGCTAGCTTTGACAGTCTTTTTTGATGTTAGTTATTAATACTTGTAAATGACTCTAACAATGATTTTTTTTATTGGCCGTTTTAATGCTTGTTGTCTGCAGGCACAACAAACCACGCTTCTGTAAAAATGGGCATTATGGATTTATTTGGGATTTATTCTAGACTGATGACTAAAACATGCTTGTCAAAATAGCATTTGCAGCCCTTTGAGCACAGCCAGCGCCCCTGTGTCATTCTCAGTCGAGGTGGCGGACAGATATTGATCGCCCTTGTCCTGTGCTGATACTGTAGGCAGTGAGGAGGTGGCAGGTTCCCTGTGGGACATCCTGTGTGTGCCATCAAATCTAAACTGGCTTACTGACGAACGGACAGCTCCAGAACATGTAGAGGAATCACCAGAGATGTGACTGGAGCTTGCACTGCAGTGTTTTACCTGAACTCTAGAGGAAGAAAGTAACATTCCAAACATCCTAACGGTAGATAATATTCCAAACAACCTAATGATTAAACCATTCCAAACAATCTATTGGTAGACAACATTCCAAACATCCTAACAATCGATACCATTCCAAACATCCTAACAATTGATACTATTCCAAACATTGTAACGGAACATGCCATTCCAAACATTCTAATGGTAGATAACATTTAAAACATCCTAATGTTCGATACCATTTCAAACATTCTGATGGTAGCTACCATTCCAAATATTCTAACGGCAGATACCATTCCAAACATTCTAATGGTAGATATCATTCCAAACGTCCTATCACTAGATAACATTCCAAACATCGATCGATAATACTATTCAATACTATACTATTCCAAACATTCTAGTGGTAGATATAATTCCAAAAATTCTAATGGTAGATATCATTTCAAACATTCTAACGGTGGATACCATTCCAAACATCCTCACCGTAGATACAATTTCATACATCCTAATAGTTGATACCAGTACAAACATTCTAATGGTAGATACCATTCCATACATCCTAGTAGTAGATAGCATTCCAAGATGAGAAATACAAAGGCCAGCAGGAAAACTCACAACATAAAAACTGCAGAACGTTTGTTGAGTTTTGCTGTTAATTTGTGTCAGAAGGGCTAGTTTAAAACGTTGTTCTACTTTTGGTTTGATGTTAATAGACCAAGTATAAACATATATAGGATAGGATAATATAAATCGAATGTAAAGATCATATTACATGTGCTTCAAAAGTATGCAAGATACACTTACTGAGTTACTGTACACCAACACACTACTTACAGTACACTAACGCATTACACTTACTGAGTTACTGTACACCGACACACTACTTACAGTACACTAACACATTACACTTACTGAGTTACTGTACACCGACACTACTTACAGTACACTAACACATTACACTTACTGAGTTACTGTACACCAACACACTACTTACAGCACACTAACACATTACACTTACTGAGTTACTGTACACCAACACACTACTTACAGCACACTAACACATTACACTTACTGAGTTACTGTACACCAACACACTGCTAACACTAATGCATCACACTTCAGATTCAAATCCTGGAGCACTGATGAACTGAATGCTGGAAGCAATGGTGGATAGCAGTGATTGCTGAGCACCAACCAGAGGGCTGAGAAAAGAAGGCGGAGCTTTCCAGAGAGTGTAATGATTTGATTAACCATAATAAAGTGACTGCACTCACAGAACACCAATCAGAGCTCATTACAGTCCTTCAAAAGATTCTGCCCTAGATTGGATATGTCTGGGATTTGGGATTGTTTCTATAGGACCATTTATCATGGGATGAAATATTTATTATGGGATGGAATATTTATTATGGCATGGAATATTTATTATGGGATGGAATATTTATTATGGGATGGAATATTGATGTAATTAAATAAACTAAAGTCTCTTTTGTTTAAATCTTATAGTAATCTTAGAGATATTGATCATAGTGTGTAGACTTAGGACTTTCACTCGGCCAGTTATCAGTATATCATGTTTTGCAGTGTACAAGTAAATTAGAGAAAAGAATGGGGGGGGAGAAGAAGAGAGAGAGAGAGAGAGAGAGAACATTGATTCAGATTGCCCATGTTAATGTCGATACGGTACGTGACGAGCATTTTCTCCTCATCAGCACAATGTGGTGTTTTGCCTGACCTCATGTAAATGTGCGGTGTGTGTGTTTGCTCAGCGGTGAAGCTGTTTCCACCACAGCGGCCGACTCTACCGTTTCCCCTCGTCTCATTACACTCCTCTCCTCGTACAGCACTCCTCTCCTCGTACAGCACTCCTCTCCTCGTACAGAAGTCCTCTCCTCGTACAGCACTCCTCTCTGAGATGATCCACATGCTGGAAAGATCAGCGGCTCTCGCGTGGCTATTACTCCGCTCGCTCTCGACCGCTGGTAAATGGCATGAAATTGTATTCTTCTCCACTGGGAGAGAACAGTGGACGAGTGGGAGGAGGAGGATGAATGACCTAAAGCATATCTCTCCATCTATCTCTCTTTCCCTCTCTCATGGTTTAGCATCCTCTGCTTGGCTTTTGTCTTCTGCTTTTTTTTCTGTCTTTCTGTTGTCTTTCTTTTTCTGTCTTTCCTTCTGGTTTGGTTTTGTGACTGGACTGACTAGCTCTCACTTTCTCCCCTTTTTCACACTCTTTTTCATTTTTTATTTGTTCTTTTCTTTCTTTTTTATCTTCTTTCTTTACCTCTCTCCTCACTCTTTCTCTCTGTTCTGCTCTGTATTTTTCTTTTTTGTTTGTTTTCTTGGACTGAATTGCACTCCTCTTGCCTTCCATTCAGTTTCACTCATTTAATCATCCTTTTCTTTCATTCTTCCTTACTTGGTTCTGACCTGTGAATATCTGTTTCCTTAACCTTCCTCTCTTTTGTCACTCCCTTTTTTCCTTCTCTTTCTCCCCCTCCCTCTCACTCTCTTTCTTCACTATACCCTTTCTCTCTTGTTCTCTTTCCTTCTCTGTCCTGCACAAGTCCTCACCCCCTTTCAGTCAGCCTCTCAGTTTGTTCCTCTTTCTCTCTGTTTTTTTGTCTTGTCCTGAAATGCACTCCCTTCTTGCCGTCCCTTCTGTTTCCCTCAGTTTATCATCCTTTACATTTTTATTTTTTTATTTTCTTCATTTTTTCTTTCTCGTTCTCATCTAACGAGCCTCAACCTCATTGTTTTTTTTTTTTTCATTTTCTTTCTTGATTTGTAACACTCTCTCTCTCTCTCTCTCTCTCTCTCTCTCTCATGCTGCCTACTCTGATCCTGTCCTATCTCTCAGTGTTGAATGTGTTCTGGGCCAGCGAGAGGAGAAGAGGAGGGAGATCACTTTGACAACTGGTGTCCTCCTCAGGCTGGCACTGCGGAGCGCTTCAGCACTGAGCCCAGATCACACTCACACACATAGAAACCCTGCTATCTCAGTCTGTCCAGAGGGTCAGAGGGTCAGCCTCCATGAGCCAGCTGGAGATCATGACTGCACAGAAGCAACATAAGCAGCCCCGTCTCATCATCATCACCGGAGCCTGGGTGCGTTTCTCCTGCATACTCTCTTATCTACATACCGCTGGAGGAATCCGAACTCAGAGCAAGATATCACCTACAGGGAATGCAACGAAACAGATATCTGCTGGTTCCTGCTGTAGGTACACAGACTGACAGTTGGAACAGACTGAATGTTTGGAGCAGATGTTCCATATTTTCAGAATACAGTAGCCATGGCAGATTGGAAGGATTAGCAGAAACTGAGTAGTGAGTGACAGATGCAGTGTAGGTGTCTTGTTTTGAAATATTAATAGCAGTATGAATGCATTCATTAGCACTAAAAGGATTCATGCAGCCCGTTATTCATCAGAGCCACAGTCTGTGGGAAGAAACTCTTTCACTTTCTAAGGTCCTGTTTTCCTGTTCTAGAGAAATGACATCTATTGGCACCAAGTTAATTCTGTTGCCGTTGCTCCGGTGGAACATTCGGTATCCCTGCTTAGATGCACCTACCTGTTCTATTGAACCTAAAGACCTAAAGGAGGTCAGTTTACTCCCGCCCACCACCACTACCACTTCACTCCCTCCAGCTTCCAGCCAATAAACATTAATCTCAATTATCAAGTCCGCAGCACACTGTCTTGCCCAACCAATCCCGCACTGAAAAACAAGCCTCTGTCCGGCGGACGCTCTGTACTGGCGCTGTGTGGCCGGACCCGGGTTCCATTCTCCAGCAAATTGTTTGTACAGTCTCCCGTGCTGGAGCCAATATGCTTCCAAATAAACTCTGTTCTTAGCCATTAGCTCTGCAGTCTCCCTCTCTGCGAGACTCCTAATAGGCTCCTGCCTGGGACAGGTGCTCTGCAAATTGGTTCTTCTCAATGATTAACGAGGTGAGATTTATCAGGGGGCCGCGGGTGGACGGGGCCAGCCAGGTGGCATGGAGAGCCGCTTCACTTGGCACAGCGACAGCGTCACGTCCGGCTTCTCAGCCTCATTTGGCTTGGCGGTGCTGACATTAACAGATTAATAGATTGATTAAACATTTAGGCAGACGTGAGGAAACTCTGTGCACTCTCTTGTAGCAGCCAACATGTGCTAGAAGCATGGGTTGGCCGGCATACACAGATTTTGGAGGCACATAGCCTTTCGTATGTTTTTAATACCAAGCAGGTTGAGTCTTTGTTAGCTCATTGGATGTTTATTACATTTCTGCATTACTGGATTCTTAGGGAAACAAGTCATTTAGCATGGATTGGTCTGAAATGCTGTACTCTGGGATATATTTCATAGAGGTGATGATAGAAACCAGATGTCGGAAGGGTGTAAACATGCCATTTGTAGGGTTTTTAGTTTAAAACATTAAAAAAATGAGCTGAAATTATTAACAGAATGTGAAGAAATTACAATTTAGAGGATGTGTCAAAGGTGTCTAGGCATGATTTTGCAGAGATATCTACTGAAGTTGGCAGGCGAACCAGCTAGCCCCGGCCCATCAATGTCTCAATATGCCACTGTGTACATCAGTAGGTGATAATGAGTCATGAGAGTTTGACATCAGTCCAAAAAAGATGATGAAGATGCAGCACTGGTCCAATGGCATATTCCTGCCATAAAGACTTAAAGAGACTCTTCAATTGTCATGCTTGCTGGTTCTCCTCTCACGTCTGATCTCCTGGACTCCATTTCCCATAACCCACCACCTGATGTCACATGTCCATCCTTGCCCAATCACACCTGTTGCGTCGCTCTCGGTCTCCTGAAAACTGATTGGTCACCTGACGTTAATTAGTCTGTTTGTTTAAATGCTTCTCTCTCGCTCTGGCTCATTGCGAACTATTGCTACTCTGTAGCTTACTGAGCGTTCTCGCTGTCTTTGCTGTTGTTGCTCTGGCTTTGACTCTATTTTGATTCTCTGGTTTATCCCCTTTGGTACTTCTGCCTAGTCTGATTGTCTGCTCAGTTTGGCCCTTGCCTGTTTATTGACTCTGACTCAGTTTAGCCCTTGATTGTATTTCCTTGTTCTTGGTGTTGCTGTGTTCTAGTACAAACCTGTTTAACAAACTCAATCAATCAATGTTTATTTGTATAGCGCTTTTTACAACCAACATTGTCTCAAAGGAGTTTCACAGAAAATCAATCTGTTATATTAAAGAAAGAAAAGGGAAAAAAAAACCCCACAAAGTTAATGTACAGACATTCAACGGTGGGGGGTGGGACCAGGTCCAAGCCCCGCTTGAGCAAGCCAGAGGCAACAGTGGCGAGGAAAATCTTTCTTGAATAGGGAAGAAACCTCAAGAGGAACCAGGCTCAAGGGTGGAACATCTATTAGATCCAGTCTGATTAGTCCAGGAGGGAGTAACTGCAAGATGGAGCTGACCCATAGATGGAGTTCATGATCAGAGCCAGATGCTGGTCAGTGTAAGTTTGTAGTGATGAAACAGGGCTGGAGACCCACAGTGGCGCTGATCCTCAGGTGCCTCTAGCCGCACTGGGGTTTCCGATGTGATCGCTCCGGAGAAATGTCATTCCGGTGCTTTACAAAGAAGAGGAAGGAAAGAGAGAAAAAAGTAAGAGAGAGAGAGAGAGACAGAGACTGATTAGGAGGATTAAGAGGTAGATATTTTAACTTGTTGAATTGAGTGTAAAACTCTTGTTTTTAGTTCAGCACACGTCACAATCTGTTTGTCCATCGTCACATCAGCGAAGTGTACAATTTGAAGGACAACACTCTCTAAGATATGTTAAAGAGTCTTTGGTTTAGGCCTTGTTCTGGGCCCAGGTCTTGAAGCGTTAGAAGCCCTGCAGATCCTGCTGAATATGGACAGCAGGGGTGGGGCCTATACCCTGGACAACATGGTTGGGACCACACTGGTGGTGGGGGTCAGGAAGGAGGAGAATGTTAAAACATCAGCACCTGAAATCAGCAGAACATAAGTTGAGTTCCTGTGAAGACACGTGGCAGTCTGCAGTTGGCCAGATGAATTAATGAATGATGTAGCATTGGAGTCTTTCTGGCAGAGCTTGTGCTAAAGCTTCTATTTTTTTTTCCATTTCTGGCTAGATCATTCAGGGACAGGTAGGCAATGAAAAGAACAGTAAACACTGCCTCCTTCTGGCAAGAAACCATATTCTGCAGCAAACAAAAGGCGCGAAATAAATTAATGCAAGACACAGAGTTAGTTTTGCAAATGCTTTTCACTGTTACCACTGAGTTTCCTTGAGGAGAAAGATGAACTGACAAATCAGAAAGACTACTCTGAACTGTGTCTCAGTGCAAGCCACTTTCTGAAGATTTCAGAAGGCGTGTGACCGGGATGCATGAACTTGGAGAAGGCTATAGAAGCATTGCTAAAGACCTGGGTGTACATCAATCCACAGGACTGTTGCTACTTCTCCTAGGCATAAGCTTCCTGTTATGATTACTCTAAGAGCACAATGGCCAATCCTGAAAGAGGTGGAAGGAACCCATGGTTATCAGCTAAAGACCTTCAGAAGACTCTACAAACTGCAAAAGACCTTTTGTTCATGTGTCTACTATTAGTAAAAAAACGTAACTAGTTAGATCCTTCACCCTTCCATCATTGAGGAAACTATGACTTCAAACCTGTATCCAACCATTTCACCGAAGAGAATGTGAGGGCAACAATCCGTGACCTCAAGCTAAAAGAATGTTGAGTGATGCAACTGAAGGATGGAGATTTGTGTTTTGGAATGGCCAAGCCAGAGTCCTGACCTTAACTCCACTGAGATGCTGTTGTATGACCTGATCCCAGAGGGATGTGCAAGCAAAGCATCCCAGAAATACTGATGAACTGAAACACGTTTGCAGAGAGGAATGGACCAGCCCCTCTCTACCTTATGTCAGTGGTCAGGAGGCGGTCTGTTCCTCAAGCCCTGCGAGCTTCAAGTACAGCTCAGCTAGGCCTGCCATCTTTCAAGGTGAATGGAAGACCAGCGTCCAGACTCTTCTCTGTTCTGGCTCCCAGATGGTGGAATAAACTTCCTCTGGCAGTCTGAACAGCAGACTCTCTTCAGTTCTAAAGACCCATCTCTTTGTTAAGCACTTAAGTGAGCACTAATCTAAGTGTATATTGAAATGCATTGTTTTGCACATATACTGAGCTCCACTTATCTTCTTTCTAGGCCCTTGTTCAGGCAGCGTAAACTCTAACCTACTTGTACTAGCTAGAAAACATTCCCTGGCCGAACACTAAGCATGGTGGCAAGTTGCTCTGGATAAGAGCATCTGCTAAATTTCGTACATGCAAATGTAATTGTATTTGCAGCTACATGAAACATTTGGTGGAAATGATGCTGCTAATGGGAATCTAATTATAAACTGTTTATGTGGTTCTAGTTTAGCCCTAGATAACATTACTCCTGGTTCCTATCACTCTAGTAGAGAGAAATGATTTGGGTATGCGTCTCTACAATAAACCATTTCCCATGAAACCACTCAATCACTTTGTGTATGCCTGAATTGCACAGAAAACTTGAAACATTCATTAAAATACTTTCCGGCGAAGCCAAAAGCCACACATATTATTCCCTTGTCAGAACTCATACGATGCACAGTACACCATATTGCTATGTTGCTGTATAATGTGATTTGCCTTACAATACCCTACAAACACACTGTTAAATCCATATTATGTTATAACTGCATCGTCTCTGACGGAGCCGAGTCATGTCTTCATTCATTCAGATACCTTAGGGACATCAGTGATTGGTCAGAAGCTTCACAGCACATGGTAAACATTCAAAGCTTGGATAGATGTGTGTGTGTAATTGTTAAGGTTGGGTATCTAAACTGACAAGAAGTAACATTTACCTTTTACTGTCCACTGCTGCATTTTGTAAACTCATATCATCTAGAATCTCAAGTTTAACAGTGGACTTGAGTGACAATCAGTGTTTTCCACTTTCAGACCCAACTCGAATGCAACAGTAGTACTTATTAGCAAATGGCCCTGAGCAACAACAACGATCATTACCTGACCATGTAACCACGCTATGTAAGCAAAAGCAACACTATACTGTAACAATCACCTACACCTATTATAAGTTTAGGGGTTACAATACAGTTCGAGGATACACTATTTACACATAAGAGCCAATGCAGTACCCAGACATAAACTCATGCACACAAAAACACTCACGATAGACCTTGTTTAACCTGCCACCAAAAAAAAATGCTTTATATAGTCAAGTGTATTGGCCAAAACATATACAATAAGCAAAAACAGAACATCCAATTATAACAATAATCCATTACCCTCTTCCCAGTACCCCCAAGGTCCAAAAAATCCAAAATGCAAAAACTGAAAAATGTTGTACTCAAAAATTTAAGTCGTTAGCAATGCTTTGCCAAACAACAACAACAAAACAAACCCCAGCTGGATCTCACCGGCAATGGCAGACCTATCCTCAAGCTTCATTGAGAAACCTGATGGTTAATCCACTTATCTGAGAGTCACGTTCTGGAACATGCTTGGTCTGCCACTTCATAGGTAGAGGTATAAGGGGAAATAAATTGGTGGCTGTTGTTAAATCCCTTTAGTCTTTTCAAAACACACCAAACTTTCCTCTTTCTTCTGCCACCATCTTGTCTCTCTCCTTCCTCCTCTCCACCAGGAAATGCTACTGCTGTGGCTCTGCCCCTTTCATTTCCAGGAAGACTCTTAAAGTAACAGTGCTAGGATGGCTTAGCAAACAATTTCAATCTGGTCCCCTATTTATCTGACCCTGAATAGCAAGACTCGCCTATTTTACATGGTAGCACAATGGAAGGTTTAACCTTGCAAGGCACTTTAGGTTTTAAAGCCCTTTCTTTAAATGAATGTGCTATGTATGTATATTCTCTAAAAACACCTTTTATGTGGCTGTGTCACAATACACTGATCAGCCATTACATAAAAATCTCCTCTTATCTCCTCATTATCCATTTTATCAGCTTTAATGACCAGTTTGTAGAGCTACAGTCACAGACTGTGGTGCATCTGTTACTAGGCATACTCTCTACCCTGTTCTTAAGTAACCCTCAGGACCACCACAGAGCAGGTATTATGTGAGTGGTGAATCATTCTCAGTACTGCAGTGATACTGATGTGGTAGTGGTGTGTTAGTGTGTGTAATCCACTCTATTGGACACTCCTACTGTGCTGGTCTACCTTGTAGATGTTGGGTGTTGGGCCTCCTCTAGTCCTTCATCAGTGGTCACAGGACGCTGCCCACAAGATGCTGTCCACAGGACGCTGTTGACTGGATAGTTTTGCTTGGTGGTTGATCCTCAGTCCAGCAGTGACAGTGAGGTGTTCAGCAGCACTGCCGGGTCCAATCCACTCACACCAGCACAACATACACTAACACAGCCGAATAAATCACTGACATTTTGCAAGAATTTGGAATAATGGATTAAACAGTGTCAGCTGATAATGCCGCAACCAAACAGACGTGGCAATAAACAGCCAAAATAGATGAACCAGACCGATGAAAAAGGCAAACAAAGATCAGCTCGAGCGGCAGTTTATCCCAGAAAGCAGAGTAAAGAGTTTGAGAAGTGAGAGTTTAATTTCCAGCTCTAAACAGCACTGGTATTACACACCATCTTTTCTAAATGTCCCGCAGCACAGGTCTTCATTTTCTTCACAGGGGTTCAATAAACAATTATTAGAAATGATCCAAGACCAAACAATATGTTTTTTCACAGAATGTTGTGGAAAAAAAGATGAAGCTGAGATTTTATTTTTTATTCTAATTTCCATTAAATGGCACAGCAGTTACAAAGCTGAATAAAAAGCTGGTAAAGGCGAATAAGAAGCTGGTGAAGGCAAAGCCAATTTCAGCCTCCTAAAAAGGAAAGCAAGATAACATCCAACTTTTTCTTTTCCAAAGAACTGGACAAGAATGGGAAGAAATGGCTCCATTTCAAAGAATTCTGAAGACAAGTAATGATTTTCTCAGTACATCATTATGAGTTTTCCCTCGTCCCTCATTGTGTGAAATAAGATGGGCTTTTACGACAGCACTGCAATCTATAGCTACTCAAAAGTGGACAAAACATTTACGATGGTGTACTGTCTGCTGTATTCCTTTATCACTGGGCCCGCCTTGGTTCAAATTAAGTGGAGCCAAGGAGAGTCAATTCCATTGATTCCACTGGCAAGACTCAAGAGAGAGAGAGTTGACTCCAGTAAACCTGGAGTCATGCATCACTGGTGAGTAAGGCTCCTCCCCTGACAACTAGGCCCCATTTAGAGAAGAACTAGGACAGTTTAAAAACTGGGACTTTCCAAGTCAGCGGGCTTTAGAAAGAGAGAGTGCTGGCTGGAGAACACTCTGGTTAAGCTGGGTTTAAAATATAAGCTCTGCTTTGCACCTGCATTTGACCTCTGAGTATGTCCAGTGGAGTGGCTTGGCCTTTACCCATTATCCAGCAAGCTCAACTGACAAAACAAATTAGTCATCTTGCGTGATTAAGGTGGTGGTAAATTCAGGCTCCTACAGATGGCGCTGTATGAGGATGATGGGGCTATAAATACCTGCAGGGTGTGAGTGACGGGGTTCATAGTTTGAGAAGAGGTGGTACGGTGCAGGGAATGTCTCGATCCATGTGTGGAAAATGGCTCCAAAGCAGATGTTAATGATAAAAGAAGCGACTGTATTTGGGCGTGGCCAAAGACCATAGTGTGAAGGAAGTAGCTGAATCTGCAGGTGCATGGAGGAATACGGTCATACAGGCCTACCAGCAGTGGCTAAAATCCCAGTCTACAGGAAACTCTCCTGAGAATCAGTCAAATCTGTACAAACTGTAGAATTCTTTGATGAAAGTGTGTCTGAACATCGATGTTGCCTACATCCAGAAACTTGTCCAGTCCATGCCAAATCCAATCACAGCTGCTATGGGTGCTCATGGGGTATAACACACTGTAGGTAGTTTCAGTCACAGGAGACGTATTTTTTGGTCTGGTGAGCTTATATTTTCCTATAGGAACATTTATGTAACACTTGGCTGTAGCGTTATTTTCTCAAGGCTACAAGACACCTGCATGAGCTCGTCATGACAATAACCCCACATTTGGAACCTTTATAGTGGATGACGCCTACTGGATTAAGCATTTATAAACATTGATGTATGAGTATGTCAGTTGTCATGACAAGCTTATAGGTGTCTTGAAACTTTAGTTAGACTTCAAGCTTTACCAAGCTTTCCTGTGAGGTGCTGACACATGGAGCTTCTAAAGCTAAACTGTGAATCTTTTTAACGGTAAAAGACCTTATGATCTTATTAATAACCTTTTCAAATAATCAAGTAACTAATAAAATAACTGAAAAAGATAAGTTACCAGGAGCAATAAATGATAATACATTTAGACTGATGCAGACAGTACTTATTGCGCTACACATATTTTAAGCCATCTTGCCAATAACCCTATGACAAAACAAATTGGCTAGTTGCGTAAGGCGACGTTTCCGGTTTGGTAAGCACAAGCATTTCCGCTTTCCACTGGTCAACACGCAAAATGGCATTTCACATGTGATATCTTCAAGACTTGCCAAAAGTAACCATCAATGATGTTCAGCACATCATTCAGGCTTCTTCGACAGCAACCAGGAGTAAGTGTGAGAAGGGCTTCAGGATGTACGTCTCCAGTTACATCGATAACTGTACATTGCTGAGACTGACACACAAAAAACATGGACCAACCTTGTGTAAAAACGAATATCTAGCCGTTGCAGCCCAAAACGGGACTGCAGTTGTGAAGCTTCAAGCTGGTGTTGTAGCTCTCGTCTTTTTCTTTTCAGTGCTTCGTTCTCGTTTGCCAAAGCATCTGCCATTGCTGAGGTCGTCGGAGTAACCCTGTAATCATGATCAGGCGCTATCTGCACTTCCATCTCTTGCTCGGTGTCAGATGCTGCCAACACCGGGGAAGGGCATCTCGGCCGACGTTGCCGAACATTAGGCCTTGGTGCGGGCATGCTGTAATCGTTCCAGGCAAAAAGACAGGGCACTGCTCCTTTGTTGAGTTTTCTCTTTCCCACGGCCGTCACAACAAAGTCGCCTGTGTTGAAATGCCTACTACAGACGCGAGTACTTTGAAGGGGGCTGAAGTTGTCCCTACGAATCTGTGTAAGCCACCGAGCCCGCACCTCAGGATCCACTGGAAACCTATGAAAGCTAATCTCCGAGTTGTACCTTGAAGAATTAGCACACAGAGGCACACAGCAATGTAGAGACGACGTCTTCTTCTCTTGACGTTGATACGTCAGTCGTTTCTCCTTTATCTTAAAATCTCATGATTGCTATTGCTTTTCACAGATTCACTCAATTCTCCTCACAACTACTACAACCGGAAACAGTGATGCATACCAACCATAAACCGGAAATTAAGAGACGCCATCTTGTGCACACAGCGAATTAGTCACGTTGCGTGTTTAAGGTGGTAGTAACTTCAGGCCCCTGCAGATGGCGCTTGATTAGGCTTGATTATGAGTGTTTCAAAGAGTACAGAATCATCAGCATAATCCTAAAAATGAAAATGACAAAGGTTATTCCTATAAACAGCATACACGTAATGAAAAGAAGCTGCCCTAGAATTGATCCCTGGGGTACACCTATTGCCACTGTGAAGGGTGTAGACCTAAAAGCTTCATCCTGATTTTCCAACTATAGAATCTCTTGGCATAGTAAAAGCATTAGCAAAGCAAGGATATTAGCAAATAGCGCTCCTATAATAAAAAAATTACATAATAATAATAATAATAATAATTTTAAAAAAGCTTTACTGGGATTTTTCTTTACCTTTATTACAGAGTAGAAGACTGTCGATGTTACTGTGTGTGTTTGTGTTTTTTTACAATGACCTGATGGGTTCAGGATTAGAGTAAATGGAACCGAAACAGATGATGGCTCATCACAGGTGTATTAGCTACTCTTTTGAAGCGCTGAAGTAGGAGAAAAGGCCTGAAAGCTGAAGTACTGCGTCTCTCACATCTCTGATGTGAAGAGTAAAAATAGCTTCTTCCTTGTACCATTACAGCGTGCAGTCTAAAGTCTTGGATGAGAGCTAATGATCTGGATGATGCTTCTCTAACTAGGACGGAATAAAAGACTCAGCACAGTAGGAATCTCTCATGTTAACAGATCAATACACACTCATGACAGCCAAGTGTTTAGATGCCATTTTGTATTTGGCATGTCTGTGTTAAGACTCAAGCAGAGTGAGAGATCGATGGGCTAGAAATGAATAGCTTGCATGCCTGAATGCTTTAGGTTAGCGTCTCTGAAAATGCAAATGAACACAGCTGGTCCAAAATACTGGGACAAAGCGAGTCTGATAGTTGATATATTTAATGCTTCATATTTTAAGACTGTTGCAATAATGTTGAGGAGTAGTTTGATAGTGAGTTGCTGAAGGTAGTCCGTTCCTCTCAGCCTGAACAGCTCTCTTAGCATAAAACAGGGGAATCTTAATAATCTAGCTTGGTAGATCAGAATACCAGTTGACTGGTACACATTGGTAGTGGTTGGTGTGGTGCAGCGGAAAACATCACCACCCACCAGGAAGCTACCGTCTCATGTGAGTGACTGGGGTTCGATTCCCAAACTGGGTGACTATGCTGTGCTACAACAATAAGAGTCCTTGGGCAAGACTCCTAACACTACATTGGCCTACCTGTAATATGATTAACGTTGTAAGTCGCTCTGGATAAATGCATCAGCTAAATGCCATAGATGTAAATGTACACACCAAACATGAGATGATGTTCTCTTTTCTTGGTTCCTAGATATCTGCTAGAGATGGAAAAATAGCAGTGGCTACAAACACTGCTCCCTTCATGTCTTCACTGTCTAAATATGAGGATGGACAGACAGACTGTGATGCGCGCTGAGCTAAAAGCAAAGCTAGGTTTATTAAACAGACTGGTAGCACAACACAGCAGCAACAAGGTACCAGCGGACATAACCAAGAGGGCAAGGACTGAGTCAGAGTAAGGAGACGAGCAGAAGTCAGAACCAGGCAAAACTGTCAGACAACAGTATCCAAAGAGGAAAGACCAAAGAGTAAACCAGAAAGTCAAAATAGAGTCACACCAGGTCAGCAAACGAGAATAACAACAGCGAGGGAAATGCTCAGTACACACGGTGAGGCAATACTTCGCAACGGGTCAGTGGGAGAGAGGACTATTTGTACAAGAGGCTAATCAGCTACAGGTGAAATAGTATTCTGGAGATCTGGACCTGAGAAACGGAACGGGATTGGGAGATGGTGGACATGTGACAGTGATGTCCTCAAGTGGTGGGTTATGGGAAACGGAGTCCGGGAGATTGGGGATGAGAGGAGAACCAGCAGGCGTAACACTAAAGACAAACAAGTTTCTCCAAAATGGCAAAAATTAATTAATTTTAATGTAAGTCAATGGAACCTGATATTTTCAAAAAAAACCTGGGGCCATATCTGTTGGTTCATCCATCATGGAATGTTAACGCTAGGTAAATGGCAGCGGCTGTGTTCAACTGATGCATAAAAGTAAAAATCCACAAAATTTCACTGGACATCAACGATATACCAACTGCACAGACAGACATACTGTACTACACAAAGTCCATCTAATTTGTGCTTGGTGTCAATGGAACCACAGCAACCATTGTTTGGACATTCAGTTGAGCTGGGTTTACCAACTTTGCTGTTCTTATTTGTGGTCCTTTATTAAAGAACATTAAAGAACGAACTTTTGTATGTCCACCAAACGCCCACACTAATTAGAATGGGTTTTGTTCGGATATATGGGCATGTGTTGGGTTCTATGGTGTAGGCTATTGCTAACCGTCAGTAATGTGACCATGCATCTCAGACGATATTGCAGAGTAACAGTGTGCAGGTGTTCCCTGGCCTTGGGCATGACCCGTGTAAGAAGCAGAGGCATCAGCAGTTTTCCTCCTCCATTCTCTTTCTCCTCTCTGTATGAGCTATGCTGACCACAGTTTCACTTGCTGTGTCTCTGCAGGAGCACGCAGACACCCATCCCACACAGTTTATCGGCCTATTTTCTGACTTCACACTGTTACCTACAAAGCTGGACAGAGAGAGGTTTTCAGTGTTCGGGATCTCTAGTGCAGCTGTAGCACCTGGATCAAGAATCCGATGATAATGTCATGCTTTGTAATGCTGTTGTAAGATTTCCGAACATACCTGCACAAGCCTTTGTTATATGATTTAAGACTGGGCTTTGAAACGTTCATCATACTGTTGGGAAGGAAGATAAAGGTTACCAGGAACAATAAATGATCATAAATCTAGGCTGATGTGAGTAATATTTATTGAGCTACACATACAGAAGCCATGTCTGTCAGTATGGCATTGGGCCGCCATGTCAGGAGTCTCGGCATGGAGTTGTAGAGGTTCCTAATGGTGTCCTGTGATCAACCATCCCATGCAGCTTGAATGTTGTGGTAGGGGTGGAGGTGGAGTGACACCAGGCCTTCTGGACGTGTGATGGGTGATCCACCAAGACCAAAGTGGGACTCGTCACTGAAGATGTCCTGCTGCTATATACCACTCTATAACACTCTGACATGACATCATAGCAGAGGTTGGCAACGTTGATCTGGTGGTAATGGGCAGTCGTTGTAATGGTGCTGGCAATAACTGGATGACTCACAGGTGGATGCTTTTGGGTAACTCCGTACATGTCAAACAATTTGTTGGTTGTCTCTCTGCGTGGTTTGTGTAGGTCTCCCAGATTCTTTATGTCGCTGGTGTATGCTGTTTTCTATTTACAGTGCTATGGTAGCATCCGCATCCTTGGGGTGCTATAAATATATATATATATATATATATATATATATATATATATATATATATATATATATATATCTATATATATGTACAGGGGGTGGACACTGACACTCAAAAACATGGTGTTAGACCACAATCATTGATTATTATGGTGTAGGGCCCTCCTTTTGCGGCCAATTACAGCGTCAGTTTGGTGCTGGGAATGACATATACTGCGTCCTGCACAGTGGTCAGAGGAGGTTTAAGCCATTCTTCTTGCAGGATAGTGGCCAGTCACTACGTGATGCTGGTGGAGGTTTCGTTCCTTCTTGGTGGTAAGCTGACATTACCCTGGATACCGTGGCTCTTGATACATCACAAAGACTTGCTGTCTTGGTCACAGATGCGCCAGCAAGATGTACACCAACAATCTGTCCTCTTTTGAACTCTGGTATGTCACCCATAATGCTGTGTGCATTGCAGTATTTTGAGCAGAACTGTGCTCTTACCTGCTAACTGAACCTTCACACTCTGCTCTTACTGGTGCAATGTGCAATTAATGAAGATTGGCCACCAGGCTGGTCCAATTTAGCCATGAGACCTCCCACACTAAAATGACAGGTGTTTCAGTTTCATTGTCCAACCGCTGTATATATATATATATATCTGTGTGTATATAGTTATATGTGTGTGTATATAGTTTATCAGCTACAACATTTTTTTAATTTTAGTTATTTGATTATTTAATGCTTAATTAATGCTTGCTTGCCAAATAGTGAGCCTACATTCATCTACACAGATAACACACAGATCTTGCTGGCTAGTGATTTTACTTTGTCTTGTCCATTAGTCGGCATTAAACCCAGCAGCTTTATCACAAATTTATATTCATCAGAAATAAATGCTCACATTTTCCCTTTTATTGACAGGTTATAACTGCTTATTAATAATTTTTAGTGCATTTACAACCTAATTAATACCATTAATATGAAACTTTTGAAGCATTCATCCATCCTTTATAACAGCAATGTTATTGTGAAGTTAGATGAGATACTTACGACAGTAAATAACTACATATAAACGTCGAACAGTATAAAGTAAGAAGAATTTCATCTTCAGTTATGAGCTGAATCACAGAACTGAAGTCTGGTTGTGGATTTTACCTCGACTCCCCTCAGTCATCTCATGGAATTGATCAAATTCACCACCAGCACATCTGATTTAACGTAATGAAGTATCGATTGAGCTGAACCAAGTCTAGGATGATAACTGCAGTTAACACCAGGCTCAAGGTTTTGGGAATAGTGTTTTTCTGAGTTAATTAATGCTTACAGTCCATTAGAATTGATTTTAAAAGCAAGTTCTTCAGACACCTAAACCTTTGCACAGTACTATATGCAGATACTGGACACTTTATTAGGTACATTAAATCTGTTTCTGCAGAGCGTTGTCCAATTAGTTGCATACGCTTTGTGCTTTGTAGTTTGTGGTCAATCTGTGTCCACTCACTGTCCACTTTATTAAACCTTCTTACCATGTGGCTCTGATTTTCTACGTTACCTACAAAGATGGAAAGAAAGAGTATTGGAGTTTTCAGTGTTAGAGAGTGCAGCTGTACAACCAGGAAGATAAAGGCTACCAGCAACAATAAATAATGACAAATTAAGACTGATGTGGGAAATATGGTCTCTCAGTATGGCTAACACAACATGACATCTCAGCATGGAGTTGTAGAGGTTCCTAAACGTGCCCTGTGATAATCCATCCCACGTAGCTTGTATATCATTATATATCTTGGTCTGATTTCATACTGTTACCTACAAGGCTGGACAGTAAGAGGTTTTCAGTGTTAGGGATTTAGATTATATTCTCATGCTCTGTAATGCTGTTGTAATGATGTCTGAACACACTTGCACAAGCTTTTGTGATATGATTTAAGATTGGGCTTAAACAAGTTCTTCAAAAGTACAGCTGCCCCTAGAAGGAAGTGCTGGATCGCAATGCTATTAGGAAGGAAGATAAATGATGATGCATTTAGACTGATATGGGCAACATTTACTGAGCTACACCTACAGAACTAGTGTCTCTCAGTATGGCGTCAGGCCACCATGTTTGCTAATGCAACATACCAGATGTCTGGCTATGGAGTTTTAGACGTTCCTAATTACGGCCGACCTTGTTGGTTCACCTTATAGATGTAAAGCTCATCTGTTTCTGCACAGTTTGTGTTGGTCATTCCATAATCAGGAAGTCTTTAAATCTGGGCCTTGAATCCAGTTTCCTGAATATTGTAATGACCAAACTTCAACCAGACTCTTTATGTAACCGATCAACCACTTTGTGTCATAGCTACCAGTAATAACAAAATCCAGGACTGGAAACTGGCACCCTCAGGTCCCAATTTGAAGACCCCTGTGCTAGTGCTTCAACAGGGTCAGTTTCTGACCATAGAACACTGGGGGCTGAATACATACGCTTGGACTATTCTCAGTGACACTGCAGTGTGTGTTATCCACTCTTTGTAGCACACCCACCACTCAATTATACCTGCTCACTGATGGTCCTATGGGGGTCCTGACTAATATTATTACAACTTATGCAGAGAAGCCAACAAATTATGCAGAGGAACTAATTGCAGAACTACAAAGTGCACCTATATGGTAAGAGGAGTTAATAATATGGACTACGGTTCATACTGTACCCAATAAGGTGACTAGCATGGCATTTCTATGTGACATCCAATTTAGCATGTGCTGAGTTTCATTATCCAAGTCAGTAATATGAATCAGTTGGACTGGCAGTTGATGGTCTGGAGATCTAAAATGTATTACTATCAAAGAGAGATATTATGAAACTTTCATGACAGATATTACCAATTTTTAATTTTGGTCAGCAACGCAATGAGAAAAAATTCTCTGGCCCAATTCTTACTGAGAATACCAGATGAAGGAGCTGCATGCATATTTTATATTTTAGAAGACACGTGCTTCATCTTCTTGAGGGATGAAGAACGTTGCACTTTTCTGCAGAGGAGTGGAGAGGAATGAGGGATTTCACCTTTTGGGTAGTGATATATTAGTGTGTTCCTGAAGAACCTACACTGCAGCATTGCTCTTCTTGGAGAACAGCTTACTGAAACCTTGCAGAATAACATCACCATGCAATAAACAGGTAGGTTATATTATCTGTTATGACTGTCACATAAAGTGTCATGTTATGACGTTATGATTGGTTGATTGATTGGTTGATTGGTTGATGTCATTACAGCTGCTGGACCCCCTGGAGTCTGGATACCGAGTGGACAACACAGTGAAGATGGGACTTTATCACATTCAGCACCTCGACCATCCAAACTATCATTCCAGGATAGCTACACAGCAAACTGACCCAACTAAACGTGGAAAAGCCCCCCAGCCACTCAGCACCCATCATCCTGGACAGAACTGTGATGGCGGTGGAGTCCCACAAGTTCCTGGGTACGACCGTCTCCAAGGACTTGAAGTGGGACTGCAACATCAGCTCCATCATCAAGAAAGCCTACATCAGCTGAGGAACTTCAACCTGTCCCAGGACCTGGTGAGGCGGGATTATAGTGTGGGGTTGTTGTTCAGGAGTTGGGCTCGGCCCCTTAGTTCCGGTGGAAAGAACTCCTAATGCTTCAGCAGACCAAGAGATTTTGGACAACTCCATGCTCCCAACTTTGTGGGAACAGTTTTGGGATGCCAACTTCCTGTTTCAACATTACTGTGCACCAGTGCACAAGCAAGGTCCATAAGGACATGAAAGAGTGAGTGTTCTGGTGTTTGGAGAACTCTACTGGTCGGCACAGAGTCCTGACCTCAACTCAACTGAACACCTTTGGGATGAATTAGAGCAGAGACTGGACAATAACATGCTTATTGCCTGTTTATTTACTCCACAATTTGTTTAGAGTTTGTACCACTCATATTTGTACACCTTACAAACGAGAGGAGAGCGCTGGAGGGCCCTTTGGATGGACTGTAATGGTATACTAGAGCACTCAGCCATGTTCCTTCGATTAAAAGCTGAATTACAATGCATTTGAAGAAAAACAGGGATTTCTTTTAATTAGCATTGGAAACTCATGTAATTGACTTCTATGTAAAAGGCTGCCGTGCATACATAAACCAGACAAATTAAACGCGAGCTAATGAGCAAAAAGTTTGAATGTCTTTTTATTCCCACCCCGCCTGGCCAATTAAGAAGAAGGTCTGTGGAATAAATATGAGGCGGAGGGGTGAGAGCTGATGCGGTCATCACTACAGAATAAACAAACAAGCCGTCGGTAGATAATGAATTAGCAGATCAGAAAGGTGGAAAGGTGGTAGAAAAATCACAAGGCTATCGGCCCACATGACAACAGGGCAACGTGAGGAACTCAGGCTGCACAGGAATCCAATTACTCTGGTTAATAAGCTGACACTGTGCCACGTTTTCAAAATCCATTACCTTGCGTGGTGTCGAGGAGGCTTTTCTGCATTTTATACATAAATGCATTATAGGTGTATATAAAAGTTATATGTGTATAAAGCTTTAACCTGCTATATTAATTACAGTTGTTATTTTATTTAATATTATTATTAATAATAATAATAATAATAATAATAATAACAACAACAACAACAACAACAACAACAACAACAACAATATTAATAATGATATATGTTTGTGCATTAGGTTAAACTTAATACAGCTGTATTAATTATAGCTGTTATTTTATTATATAATAATAACAATAATAATAATAATAATAATAATAATAATAATAATAATAATAATAATAACAATAGTAATAATTATATATGTGTGTGCATTAGGTTTAACTTAATACAGCTGTATTAATTATAGCTGTTATTTTATTATGTAATAATAACAATAATATAAATAATATTAATGATAATAATAACAATAATAATAATAATAATAATAATAATAATAATAATAATAATAATAATAATAATAATAACAATAGTAATAATGATATATATGTGTGTGCATTAAGTTTAACTTAATACAGCTGTTTTAATTATAGCTGTTATTTTATATAATAATAATAATAATAATAACAACAATAACAATAATAATAATAATAATAATAAAACTAATAGTATGAAATACCATGAACACCACTAGATACATCACTGCTGTGTTTTAATTTTTAATTTTTTTATAATAAAAAAAAATGAATGTTGCCTTTTACATAGTGTGTACGTTTCATGATGAATGGACCAAAATGAAAGGCCCAGAATTCTTTGGGGAAAAAACTTCAGATTAAAGACCTTTAATCAAAATGAAATATGATTTCCCTTTTTTCCTGTAAATGTATTACCAATTTATGCAGTTAAGATTTACAAGGTTTTGCTGCTCAGCTTACTTACCTGCTCTTTCAGTAAATCTGGCTTTCCTTTTACCTCTGCCCGTGTCGACTTCCTTCTGTCGAAGTTACAAGAAGCACCATATTAGTATTAGTTTATTGGTGTCTTCAACAAAACGTGTTTTTTAAACAGGATTCGGGTGTTTATTGTCATATGCATAGAGAACCAAGCAGCTGCACTGTACAATGAAATCCTTCTCTGCACTCGCTGTACTGTATAAATCCTCAGTACTAAATAAAGAAGCACAAATAAGACTAGAGGAGAAAAGATAGATATGTATGTATATAAATACAGGTTTGAAATGTCAGGAGTGGTGCATATGTACAATAATAGTGTATTAGTGCACAGAACTGTGCAATAGCAGCCATTTATAGACTCTGGTGTCTTTATTAAGTATACATAAGTTTACATAATTCACCATACACATAATAATACCGGTCCTTGTATAGACGTGATAAGCGGCATCACCAGGATATGTGTAGTTAAGCTGCCTCTAATGGTTAAGAACAAAGAAACAACAACAACTTTATCTGGTGGAGTTGACAGTTACTGATGGTGCTGCCAAACGCCCGATGGAGGTGAGAGCTGAAGCTTTGACATGGAACCCTCAAGTAAAAAGATAGAGAGGCTGACCAAAGGACCCCTGGAAGTTGCATCTTCAGGTAGACATCAAGATAATAAAATGTAGCTGGTAACATAAGAAAGCTAATGACGGAGAATCTGGAGGTCCCTTAGTTGGGATGAGGTATATCTGAGCTGAACTGACTGAAATGACAGAATATGGAACAAACTTAAGTTATTTTTTATTTGTATGATAGGTAGGTTCCAAAATCCTTCCAGTGGCTATTCTTTCTCCTTCCATCTACAGGCTTACTAGAATATAAAAAAAAACTAATTAAGTCTCATTAATATGGCTCTGTAAATCTGTAAAAAGTTATTTTTAATTGTCGTGATTCTCTACAGAAATATGAAAAGTCATTTTCTCTTATTCAATTAATTTATATACTTCCCATGCTGTGCGGGCTGATGCAAAACTACCGGCCATTTTGTGGGGGCTGATGCAAAACTACCGGCCCACCTGTGCGGACTAATGCAAAACTACTGCCTATCCTGTGGGGGCTGATCCAAAACTACTGCCCATCCCGTGGGGGCTGATGCAAAACTACCGGCCCACCTGTGCCGACTAATGCAAAACTACTGCCCATCCTGTGGGGGCTGATGCTGCTATTTCATCTGCTTTTACTGGGTACCACTACTTATACTTGCGTTTTTATCGTGCTGTCCGATGCTATGTGGATCCCGCTGACCCTTCGGATGACCCTGTTTATTTAATCTCACTTTTTTCCTTCTTCACAAAACACTGAACACTTCTCACACTCTTACTAACAGATCATGACTGTAGGCCTTTAGCCGCAGTAATGTATCTCCAAGGCTTTCACTGTGATAAACTCCTTGCAGTGGTCACTGGTTTCACTGTTACCTTTCAGGTCTGTTTATCACTGTTACTCTCATAGGACTCTAACAGTTATCAGTTATTCTATTCAATTCAATATTGCATATAATTAAATATAGAATTTCTGTCCTTTTATTTGGCTTTTGTGCTTTTTTGCTATCTGCTGTCGAAGAGGATGAGGTTTCTTTCTCTTGCTCTGAGGGTTTTTTTCCAGCCACTGTCGCCCCTGGCTTGCTCATTGGCGGCTTGGACCCAGATTCTTTGTAAAGCTGCTTTGTGACAACTTCTGTTATGCAAGATGCACATAAATAAATATATAATATCTAGCTCATCAAATATATAAATATCTCGTACATACCGTCACTAACAAAAACATGTATTTCTATTTTTTTTAACTTCATTTTTACTTTTAGGCATCATTTATTAGCATAAGCTGCCATTTACATTGCATAAACATTTTGGTAACACTTTCTGCGAATCAGGTATCCATAATACATTATAAGTGCATTCATAAACATCTATAAAGCCTTCATAATACTTTATAATGCTTGACATAAGCCTTTATAACTCTACATAATTGTTTTTAATCATGGACATAAAACTTTATGCCAGTTATAGTGAGGGCATTGCTGTGATCTTTAAAGCATCATGTAAACACAACATTGGTTATAAAGCTTTATGACACGGCTCTCAGCAGTAATTTTACGAACTGGAAATACAGTTTTTATATATATATATATATATATATATATATATATATATATATATATATATATATATATATATATATATATATATATATATATTATAAGGCATTATAGCACTATAGCATTTTATAGCACTTCGTGCTATAAAGCCTTATACTGTGATGTCAAAGTTTTGTGTCCATGATTATAAACATTTATGTAGTGTTACAAAGGCTTATGTCAAGTATTATAAAGCATTATGAAGGCTTTATAGATGTTTATGAATGCACTTACAATGCATTATGGATAGCTGATTCATAGAAAGTACTACCAAAATTTCATGATGAATGGACCAATAGGAATGTCCCTACACTGCCTGGAAAAAAGTGTGGTTCCATACATTTACATAAAAAACAAATGAGGTGTTTGCTCTTTCTTGTAAAGTTTCCATGTTGGAGATACTTGTTTTCTTTGGACAGCGACCATATAATAAGATAAATACAGATATTTTAAATAGTGTTAATTGCAAAAATGAATAATACTGAAGAATCAGTGTGTAAATCCAATCACCTGTGATAGATTGAATTTCCATAAAAGGGAAATATTAAATCATAGATAGTGCCCACAGCATTGTCAAACCTGATCTTCCTTGTGAGATAAATGAGCTGATCTTATCTGTTGCCATCGAACGTGTCACAGAACACCAGATCTTGCAAATTCCACCGGAGTGAATCTTTCCATCTCCATGCTACTGTATTTAGATCATGGTGATACCAGCGCTCAGCTTGTGGACGCTGACGTGCCGTCTAATGGTGATGAATTCCTCCTGCTTTAAGATGCTTTGTCAGTGATAGCTCTGTAACCTCCATGTTGTGTCCACACCTCATTTATCAAGAGCAATAGGCTACTGTTGTGTCCACTGTAATAGATTACTGCGCTGTTATGTTTTAATGGGCTGATCTTCTCCTCTCCAACAACGGAAGGTTTTGTGAGTTGCATGCTCATTGTTACAGTTTTGTTTTTGTCATTTGATAAAATTCCAGTGCACTTATTGACTTTTAAATCTACACATGAGATAATAGCATTAATAAGGAACTTTGCTGTAAAGCATCTTCAATTCTCAAAAGTTACAAGGGTCTCTCTATTTGATTTGCCATTTTAAGATCCTGTTTTCAGAGGATTCCAGTCCATGCCAGTACCTTTACCTTCATGTTCCCTTAAGGGGCATTTAGATTTGTCTAAATGCTCATGTGCACCTTTGGGTTTGCACCTGTGTTCTCCTTTTGTGGCCTAAAGGGGTTTCCCAGAAAGCAAAACTGGTCTGGCCCAAATCTGGCCCCTTTCATCTGATCCACTTGTTGCATGGATCTTGTGCAAGCCACTCCTGGTTGCAAGAGGTAGACCACATACGCTCCAGATTAGGACCAGGCATCAGCCAAAAGTAGGCTACCCTTCTGCATTTCTGCCCGAAGTGGGCCAGATGGGTTTTAGGACTTGGGCCATTTGAGGTTTCATATATGTGGGCAGATTTTAGCTCACATTCAGTTCGCTACTAGGCAGCACTAGGCAGATCTGTTTATGGGTAAGTGGGCCAGATGTGTGTCTAAGGGCAGTCATGGGCTGGGGCTTGGGGAACCAGCCAGTCTGAATCCCTCAACCAACAGGACAGAACTGAAGTGCCCTTGGATGTGGCACATAACCCCTTACTTCTCCATGGGCACCATGAATAGGGCTGCCTGCCATGCCCGATAAGTGTGCTCACTGCCCACTAGTGTGTGTGTGTGTTTCACTTCATGGATGGGTTAAACATGGTACACAGATTCCTCTGTATGCAAACACAATTGGCCAAATGGCTCTAAATCCTACAGCCTTGGCTCACATGCAGATGGCCAGTGGGCCAGCAGTGGCATGTCTTTGCAAAATATGGCCCAAGTGCCTTAAGATGCAGGAACAGAGATGGTTGCTGTGTAGACCTGTGTTTATACTCTGTGGCTCCCATTGATCCCGGTCACCCTGCAGCTCTTTTTGAGTGGCAGCTGACTTCTGTCTTTTATTACCATTAGTCAGAGAAATCTTGCACAGCCCACCTGTCCATGGGCAAACAGTGGTCCCATGAATGTTCCCATTGCATATTATTGTAGCTATTGTACTGACAGGGAAGTTTAAGGACATTGCTATGGCTCTTTTCATTCATGAGTTCACCTTGACCATGATTCATTCTTCTTACATGAAATCTTCCCCCAACAATGACACCATCTTTTACAGTTATGCCATGTGCAATTTGTACAAGTGCAGTTTTGCAGCAGTGATACAGAAACCCATCAGCCATGAGTGGATCAGACACAGCAGTACAGCTGGAGTTATTTAACCCTGTCAGTTAGACACGCTTAATGTGCTGGTCCAACCTGCAGAGGTAATGTTACAGATGATAGCTCATCTGTTGCTGTATGGTTTGTGCTCCTCTAGTCCTTTCTCAGTGGTTACAAGACGCTGCCCACACGATAAGTGTTACTGCAGTGCTGAGAATGTTCCACTATGCACATAATACCTGCTCTGTGGTGGTCCTGTGGGGGTCCTGACCATCGAAGAACAGGGTAATAAAGCATAAAGAGAAACAGATGGGTTACTGTCTGTAACTATAGAACTACAAGGTGCGTCAATATGGTAGGTGGAGCTGATAAATTTGACAAGATGCGTAGAACCAACCAGGTGTACCTAATAAAGTGGCAGAGCAGTGTAGAAATTGACTGAACACTTATTTGCCTATAAGTTAAATGTTTAACACATTCTTTATTATGGTTATGAATACATATCTAGAAGTACAAAACCAAAACTTGTAGTTCATGCCACCCATAAGTCCTTTCACACTGCGGTATGCAGTAACATCATCTCTAAAACTGGAGGATGAAAAGTAATAAGGTGTTCTCATTTAACACCTGATGCCCGTCTGAAGTGCATGACCCATAGACACCGCCAGCTGCTGGGTCTCTTCCCTCCTGATTCTCACTTCCTGCTTGTTTCATAGGCTTCAGTCTTATCTTCAATTGAAATGCTGCTCAGTGGGTTTCAGGTCAGGTGATTAATCTGGCCAGTCAAGGCCATTCCGCTTCTTGGCCCTGGAAAACTCCACAGTTGCTTTGGCAGGATTTTCCAGGTCACAGTCTTCCTGTTGTCCATATTTGAGGCATTTAGTTGGACCTGAGCAGTTAAGATGCTCTTCTGTTCACTGATGTTCAATGCTGCTGGCAGTTACATCATCAGTGAAGGCTAGCGAGCCAGCCATACATGCACATGCCACCATGTTTTACACATGATGTGGTACAGTGTGCTTTATTTAGGTTCCTTTATTCTCCAGATGTTCCTCATTGTATGGCTGTAAGTCTCTGAACTCTGGAAGCTTTATCTTCAGTTTTTAGCAACCTGGGGTTCTGCTCTTAACGGCTGCTAGAATTAAGTCCTTAAGAAACAATTAGAGGGGCAGCAAACCAGATAGATGCTCTGAGAGGGAAAACCATCTCCAAGGTCAGTGTTGTGTGTGCACACGTGTGTGTGTGTGTGTGTGTGTGTGTGTGTGTGTGTGTGTGTATATATAGAAAATCACTAATGACCTCCAGAAGCCCATGCTTGCTGTGCATCTTACCCCAGCCACCGCTCGCCAGTCTCTCTGTAGGTCACCTGAGGTCATCTTACGGTGGTTAAGGGACATTGGAATGAGGTGGTGCTCATCACGGTCAGTAGAGAGTGGGTTTGACCCTCTGCCAGTCTGTAGCTGTGTTGTCCTGTGTGTTTGCTGTTGACCTTGTTCTTATGAAACAGACGCTAGAACCCAACCTTCGGTTTCTCACTAAGAACCTGCTGTACATGTGGAGATGCTGATTCAAGAAGAAGCTGGAATCTTTAATTTATTTCCATTTCTCTTTTTTTGCTCTCTCTCTTTTCGCATTTTACTTCTTCCTGGACTAATGGAGAAGCACTGCAGTTCTGCAAATCCAATTCGGAAGTGCTACTGATTGCCGGTGGGGCGGGTCTGGTCATATAATAAGAAGTAGCAGAAGAGTAGAAGTAATACTATATACTGGGTGGGCCATTTATATGGATACACCTAAATGAAATGGGAATGGTTGGTGATACTAACTTCCTGTTTGTGGCACATTAGTATATGGGAGGGGGAAAATTTTCCAAGATGGGTGGTGACCATGGCGGCCTTTTTGAAGTCAGCCATTTTGGATCCAACTTTAGTTTTTTTAATGGGAAGAGGGTAATGTGACAGACACATCAAACTTGTTGAGAATTTCACAAGAAAAACAATGATGTGCTTGGTTTTATGGTAACTTTATTCTTTCATGAGTTATTTACAAGTTTCTGACCACTTATAAAATGTGTTCAAAGTGCTGTCCATTGTGTTGGATTGTCAAGGCAACCCTCTTCTCCCACTCTTCACACACTGATAGCAACACAGCACAAGAAATGCTAGCACAGGCTTCCAGTATCTGTAGTTTCAGGTGCTGCACATCTCATATCTTCACAGCATAGAAAACTGCCTTCAGATGACCCCTGAAGGCAAAAAAGAAAAAAAGTCTAAGGGGGTCAGATCGGGAGACATTGGGGGCCAGTCAACTGGCCCACTATGACCAATCCACTTTCCATGGTGCACCATCTTGCTGGAAAAACTCCGGGAATGTGCATAAAGAGGGAAACACATTATCATGTAGCAATTCACATATCCAGTGGCCTTGAGGATTCCAGTGATGAAGAATGGCCCCACTATCTTTGTACCCCATACACCACACCATCTATGCTGTGAAGATACGAGATGTGCAGCACCTGAAACTATGGATACTGGAAGCCTGTGCTAGCATTTCTTCTGCTCACACCATTGTTTTTCTTGTGAAATTCTCAATAAGTTTGATGTGTCACATGACCCTCTTCCCTTTGAAAAAGCTAAAGTTGGATCCAAAATGGCCGACTTCAAAATGGCCCCCATGGTCACCACCCATCTTGAAAAGTTAACAGGAAGTTAATATCACCAACCATTCTCATTTTATTTAGGTGTATCCATATAAATGGCCCACCCTGTACTATAGGAAACCAGGAGAGAACTTATTTCACTGCACATTCGAAGCTGTGGAGTGCTAAGTTTGGGAGAGAGTGCAACTGCTAATGTGGTAGTATACATCTCAGGGACTGCAAAATAAAATATGGGATATTCCATTCATGCCTGTCCAGGGTGCTCCAGCAGCCCCACACCGCAGAAGGATAAATGGGTTAGAAGATGAATGAATAAATTAATATTTCACTTCATAAGCTCCTTAGATTTATGTATGCTGTTAACTAGCTATAAGTGTAACCTCATGCATGTTTGCCAGTTGTGTCTCAACACACATGAAGTTTTTGTGCCAAGCTAGCAGATTTAAGCATGTGAACTGCTTGTGACGGGTAGTGCCGTCTAAATTTAAAGGCTGGTTCTCAATATTACTGAACCAGACTGCTAGCTTATTAGCCACCTGCTGATACCCTCCAGTGAGGGCGGAATATACACCAATTACAAAGAACAGAGAAACCAATGATGTCCAATGGGCAGTTCTTCATTTGGATGTATTTTATAGGCAAGGATTTCGCCAGTAACATATGCTGTGAATACTGGACGATTACTTTGGGTGACAGCCACTAAACTCTGGGCAGAACACAAAGACATATGGTCAGTCAAACGCAGAAACTATGACCAATTATACTGCATATAAAACACAATACTTCATCTGCGAGAATGTCACGACACCTACTAGAGGACATTTAACATGGGAGTTCATCCTTAAAACTCCAATGGGATACCACAAAGATTCTTGCATCAGTAAAAGTTTTATTGGAAACAGATTTTATGGTCAGTTCCCAAACCTTTTAATTGCCAGTGATGAAATTTGGGAGGTGGAATTTAGGGAATTTATAGGGCACTAGATTGGAAAGTGGGGGGATTGCAGGAATAGCATCCCCCCTAAATTTCAGTTAGTTCAGAAATTAGTACTCAACCACAGACACTTATATAGTTTTTCCTGTAAGCTGTTGGATGCTGAGCTCCTCTACAATATGCTCCTGCTAATTAGCAGTGAGGAGGCATGGTGGACGGTATTGGTGAGTTACTAATTGTGCCATAATTCTATGGAACTAAACGCAGGTTTTATTAATTAAGCTCATAGCCTGTTTCATCTTTCTCTGACTCTGATTCACATTATGACTCATTCCATGACTATCAAAGTGATGACTAATGTTTTATTACTTCTTGAGAAAGTGTCGGTAACAACTTCTATGAATCAGGTGTCCAGCATACTTCATAAAGATCTATAAAGCATTTATAATGTATTCATAATGCTTGACATAAGCTTTTGTAACTGTACATAAATGTTCATAACCGCACACACAAACTGGAATAGCTATATATATATATATATATATATATATATATATATATATATATATATATATATATATATATATATATATATATATATATATATACACGTGTGTATATAGACTTCTCCTGTGACATGTATCATAAAGCTTAATACATTTTTTCACATGATGCATTATTTCATAGAGCTGATCATTAACCTCACTTCACCTAAATACTGTAAAGGAGGCTTATTAATATTCATTAGATATTATTTACACGTACAAGATGATTTTCATTTTGAGGAACATTCATTGTAGAGAGTGGCTTCATTATGGTTATGCTTATGAAGCATTATGTAAATGAGCACGAGATTAGTTATTAAGCTTTATGATGCTGGTTTCACTGATGTTAACAGGAAGACTATATACATCATAATGAATTCTATCACTTTGTGCTCAAAGGTCTTATACTGTTGTTATAGCGATTTGTGTGTGTGATTATGAACGGTTATGCACGCTTTCAAAAGCTTATGTCTAGTGTTATAAAGCGTAATAGATACTTTATAGATTGATGGATATAATTATAATTAATGATAGCTACCTGACATTTTTATTAGTGTTATTAGTACAAAAGGTATTATTTTGTGAAAGTGAGACATAAATTTGAGAAAAGCAGTGATTTTTGTACTTTCTGTTTTGAAACATATGCTCATTTTCAGACAGTGCAATGAGCCAAATTTGCATTCTATGCATATGAAGAACAAGGAATGCTATAAAATCCCTGTTTGATTTCACTCAGCACATCCTGGTCTTTTGGGAACTGCATGAATTCAAAGTCATGCTGAGCATAACCTCTCCACAACATAGCATGCAGTGCATCAAAGGCTGAGCCATTCCTCCAATTGAAGATCCAAAAGTTTTTTTAATATGGCCATTTAAATAATAGTTTAGAAAACTGTAACAACAGTATTCAGGCAAAACCTGCTTCTTTAGAATCTGCTACAGGCGTCTGTATGTTGGCGGCTTCATTATAATCTCTTCTCAATTAACATCCCTTTGGTCTTATCATTAACCCTAAATGCAGCGGTGTGCAGCAGTGCTGTAAGTAGTGTGTTGGTGTACAGTAACTCAGTGTATGCGTTAGTAAGTAAGTGATGTTGTGTACAGTAACTCAGTAAGTGTAATGCATGGTGTTAGTGTGCTGTAAGTAGTGTGTGTACTGAAGATGGTGTACAGTAACTCAGTAAGTGTAATGCGTTAGTGTGCTGTAAGTAGTGTGTCGGTGTACAGTAACTCAGTGAAGTGTGATGCGTTGTGTGCTGTAAGTAGTGTGTTGGTGTACAGTACAGTAAGGGTAACTCAGTAAGTGTGATGCGTTAGTTGTACTTTAAGTAGTGCTTGTTGTAACTCAGTTTGTGTGTACAGTAACTCAGTAAAGTGTGATGCGTTAGTGTACTGGTAAGTAGTGTGTTGGTGTACAGTAACTCAGTAAGTGTGATGCGTTAGCTGGTACTGCGGGTAAGTAGTTAGTGTGCGTAAGTAGTGTTGGTGTACAGTAACTCAGTGAAGTGTCAGTGTGTTAGTGTGCTGTAAGTATTGTTGGTGTAACGTAACTCAGTAAGTGATGTGCGTTAGTGGTGCTGGTAATTAAGTTTGTGGTGTACAGTAACTCAGTAAGTGTAATGTGTTTAGTACGTAAGTAGTAACTGTGTACCCAGTAACTCAGTAAGTGTAATGCGTTAGTGTGCTGTAAGTAGCTTGTCGGTGTACAGTAACTCAGGTAAATGCGTTTAGTGTGCTGTAATAGTGTGTTCGTGTACAGTAACTCAGTAAGTGTAATGTGTTAGTGTCACTGTAAGTAGTGTGTCGATGTACGAATGCTGTAAACTCAGTAAGTGTTATGTGTTAGCTTGTGCAGACTCAGTGTAGTGTGCCTGTAGTGCTTGTCGATGTACAGTAACTCAGTAAGTGATGCGTTACAATGCTGTCACAAGGTAGTGTACTGTAAGTAGTGTAATGCGTTAGTGCGCCTGTGTTTGGTGTAACAGTAACTCAGTAAGTGTAGAAATGCGTTAGTGTACTGTAAGTAGTGTGTTGGTGTGGAGGGAATCAGTAAAGGTGTAGAGGGGATAGTGTTAGGGTAAATGTTCTGTAACTCATCAGTAAGTGTAATGTGTTAGTGTGCTGAAAATCAGTACGTGGTGGTGTACAGTAACTCAGTAAGAGGGAAAAACAAAAAGAGACAGAAAAAGGTGTTGGTGTACAGAAGCACATGTAATGTGTAATGTGTTAGTGTGCTGTAAGTATGTGTGTTGGTGTACAGTAACTCAGTAAGTGTAATGTGTTGCTGTAAGTGTATTGTACAGTACTCATCAAGTGTAAGTGTGTTGTGTGATTGTACGTAAAGTGTAGTCTTAGTTCTAGTATCCAGCGTCTCTAGCGTCCATGCGCTGTTTTAAAACCATATAGTTTATGAAATGATAAACACTGTATGTCCCTTTGCCTGGGAAAAGCCTACTTACAGTGTCCAGCTCAACCCATTAAAACCATTGTTGGAGCTTTGAGGATACCTGCTCAGTTCCTTTCTTTTCTGACAGCTCTGCTTTTTAAAGCCCTGGAAACTGAATCCCATTAGTTATTCAATTCTATTAACTATGCTTCCAGGTCTCTGTATCCTGTGTAACGTTTGGTGTTCGCTAAGTGCTAAGCTGCTGAAGACTGCTTGTGTCAAGACTGAATACATCATCGGCGTGCCTGTCTAGAGATGTTTTCAAGCCCACTCTGTAACCCAGCCTACTGTCCAACTACATTAGTGAGTTGTACTTCTTTTTTCCCCCTCTGGTGTTGAAACCTCTTATTGTGCAGCTCCCACCCCGCTTTTCCTTTCATCTGCTATATGGCTGCAGGCATTAAAGCAGGGTGCTCGACATGGATATGGACACACAGGCTAAAAATATGTTTTTTTGAGAAAACCTCAACCTCCAAAAGCCTCTGTTTTGGGGCAAAAGAACATAGTCAATTATATTATTGTATTATAAACTATTTTGGTATGCGATGGAGGGGAAGATAAACAAGGTACCCCATGCAACAGCTTATTAAAGGTACCTGAGCATCCGTCCCATGTATAATCCTCTTCAACTGCCGAGATATATTAAAAGATATATTGAATACGCCTTTTTGCTGTTTTCCCTGGGTAGTGGAAGCTCGGAGATTGGTGGATTAGATGAAAAGGTACTTAAGGTTTGTTGGAACAGAATGCTTATTGATTCAGACAGGAAGTTGCCAAGCCAGAAGAACCCTTGCCCAAAAGGGGTCCGCATTTGCTGAAGGTCGGGGTTTTTTTTCGTCTTCGTTGATGCTTTGCCAATTTGGTTTGAGAGTTTCTGAGCTTTTACAGCTTTACGGTCTGATCGGTGTAGTGCAAAGCATCTGATCTGCCCTGAAACCGAAATGATCAAGGTTTTCGTGCAGCTGAGGAAATCTATGATTCCAACTGCAAAGGAAGAAGACAGAAATCATAAATGCAATATTTGGAAGACTTCATTTTTGGACCCCCCCACCGATATGGCGCATTGGGATCCGAGTTTTCTAGCCACAAATCGCTTTGCTGAAATGAAGTTGAGTAAACTAATAACTCCATAAGCATGCAGCACGGGCTCCCTTACTTCTTAATGAGAAAATGTGCGCCCACACCGAAGCCACTGAGTTGTGTAATTAACTGAACAATTTCATGCAAAATGGCCACCTCCGATAAAAATTAGAATACATTCCTGTTGAGAGGTGAAGGGAAATGCAATAAATCTATCTGGAAGATAGGACCGAGCGGCGGATTGTTTTCCTTTTTTGGGGGTGCGAGAAATAACATACATTATGCATCAGCAGGCTCCCAAACACTTAGATCTGAAAAAGCCTGCAACTCTTCCAAGGCTGATTACATTCTGCGTTATTTCTTTTCATTTTCCACATAACGCTCAAATCTCCAAGCAGATTTAGCAGCGATATGATACATATCTGACCTTTATGGTGCATGTATCTGCCACAGAGTGCAGAAAACTCAAAATGTCGAAATTATATATGCATCTCATCCTAAGCTGTGGCACAGGGCGTAATGGCTTGGAGTTTGCCTGTGTGGGATATCTCGAACCCTCAGTATTTTAATGAACAGCTCTGCATTTTGAATGAAAAGGGGCTTTGCAAGGAAAAACCAAGAGCGGGTAAGATGAATCTGAGACTCCATCAAGTATGCTTGATTTATATATATATATATATATATATATATATATATATATATCTTTACACACACACACACATATATACACAAACATATAAGTACATATATACACATTTTTAATGAAAGACAGTTGTCATGAAACAACTTCTGGTCAAACAATGCTCCTATAAGCTAAGGAGAGAGAGAGAGAGAGAGAGAGAGAGAGAGAGAGAGAGAGAGAGAGAGAAAAGGAATAAACAAGTCATATTTACATCTGAATACAACTACGGAGTCTTTGGTGTAGGCCCCATCCAGGGCCCAGGTCTTAAAGTGTTCAGACCCTACAGATGCTGCCGGATATGGACGGTAGGGGCGGAGATTACTCCCTGGACAACAAGACTGGGGCCAAACTGGTGGTGGAAAAGAGGCAGGAGGAGAATGTGAAACGCTGGCATCTGAAAGCAGCAAAAAATGAGCGCACTGCGATTGGCTAGGGTAAAGAATGAATGAGTGATGTAGCATTGGAGTCTTCCTGGCAGGCTGTTATGTTACCTGCAATTATTTTGTTAATGTGGCAATAGCACCCACTACAGGCCAAATATTTTATTTCTTTTGTTTAGATATGTTCCTTTCTCATTGGTTGTTAGAGGTCACGTGGTTACTGTCACATGATTAGTATAGTGTTTTTCATCAGCAAACTAGCTACAGAACACCACATTCGAAGCCCTCTTGTTCATATAGCTCCATCTGTCTGTGTGAACTTAGCAGAAGCTTTTGTTTGTAAGTATATCAGTTTTTCTATGTTTTGGAAGTTATTTCTGCCTTTATTTCATTGTACATCATATTACTTTCGTATATTGTTACAGTTTCACACTACTACTGCTGCTGCAGCTTACTAGAAGTGCCAAATCTTCAATAAACGGACACTCAAGTTTCGACCGTAATTCTTGGTGCTCCTTCATCCCTGAAGCTACTTGGTGCCACTTCAGTCAAGGCAGCTTAGAGTGTTTAGCTATCTGGTGATGTGTGCCTCCTAACGCACTCAGGTGCCAGAACAGTGAAAAAACAGTACCACAGCGGGTTCTACACAGCAGACTCCTCGTGAACGGTCAAGGACTATCCAGAAGTTCTTCCAGTCCTGCTAGATTGATCTCCTGGAAGCTACAAGATGGATGCCACTACACAAGAGGTACAGGCAGATAGATCTGCCAGCAGATGAGACATTTGTTACAAGGAGAAAAGGTCAGTAGCTAGACATCTCTAGCTCAGGCTCTATCAAACAAGTCTGTCTGGCTAGCTTAGCCGTGGCTAAAGCACGGGCTAAAGTGTTGGCTGCACGCGCTTCTTCAAGCCTTTGTCCAAAAGGAAAACGAACTGTTGTTAGAGAAAGCACGAATGGATTGCCGCTCTTGCTACACTCAAGCTAGAAAAAAGAGATTGCAGTAGCCGAAGCAGAGGTTGAAGCCCTCGAGTCTTCAGTAGCAGGTTCAGAGAGAGGCGGCAGAGTCTCAAGCATTGCAGCTCTCCCGTCTCAGCCTTCACAAGAAAGAAGCTACTCAGTTTTGTTGAGTGTCATTCTGAAACTGGTCCTACACCAGTGGACCCAGCACAGAATCAGCCTAAGCAATGCAATCCTGCTACTTTCAATAGTGCTGCTCCAGAATTCATCAGTGGTGGCCTTAACAAAGAACAGACCTCATACAGCCAGCCGGCTAAACAGAATCGCAACCTAAAGCTAACCTTACAATGCCTCGCACCCCATGTGGTTAAATCAGCCTTCGTGCACCACTCCTCACAAACAAACTCCACACACTTCCTCGTCTGGCCATACAGGATTAAGTGACATTGCTAGTTTTCTTGCTCGACGTGAACTACTGAATTCTGGTCTTACCAAATTCGATGATCGTCCTGATAGATATTGGGCATGGAAGTCAAGTTTTGTGAACTCAATTAAAGGGACAGGACTTACCAGTAGTGAGGAGTTTGACCTGCTAACAAAGTGGTTAGGCCCACAGTCTTCAGAGCATGTTAAGAGGATTCGAGCCGTCCCACATCAATGACCCAGCTTTAGGCCTACAAATGGCATGGACTCGACTTCAGGAATGTTATGGGTCAACCAGAAATGATTGAAAAAGGCTCTCTTTGACAGATTGGAGAGGTTTCCAAGGATCAGCAATAAGGATCCTCAAAAACTTAGAGAGCTCTCTTGGCGATCTATTACGAAGATTGATAGTAGCAGCACAGTATGAGGGTAACCTACCTGGACTCACTTACTTAGACACAAGCTAGGGGGTTAAACCCCATAGTGGAGAAGTTTTGCCGTTTATGTCTTCAAGAGAATGGATTTCTCAAGGGAGTAATTACAAATTACACTACAATGTGCATTTCCCACCTTTCTCATTCTTTGCCGACTTCATCAGCAGAGAGGCTCACATCGCAACGACCCAAGTTTTTTCTTTCTGTCCTCTTCAGTCCACTACATCGATGAAAGCAAATGGAGCAGGGATGAAGGTGGGTATCTCCAGAAACTTCAATTTCATCACACAAAAACGGAGCTCCTTTCTACGTCTCATTCTGACTCTACAGGGACCTCCAGTGCACGGCTAGATGTTGGTAGGCAGTGTCCCTATACATAAAAAAGCCACACCCCCTTAAACACTGTAGAGGCTTTAGAGCCCAAAACCATTGATGAACGCAAAGCATTTCTCAAAGAGTCTGGTATATGTTTCAGATGTTGCTCCTCAAGTGAACATGTTGCCAAAGACTGTAAAGTCGTAGTTCGATGCAAAGAGTGTGACAGTGACAAACACATAGCAGCTCTTCATCCTGGACCACCTCCATGGCGCAACCAAACTCCTGAGTCAGATGATGGCGGGGAGGAGAAGACTGTCGCATCTCCTACAGTTAACTCCAAATGTACAGAGGTTTGTGGAGTTAATAAAAAAGCCCACGCTCTTGGTTCTAAAATCTGCCTCATCACTGTGCACCCTACCAAGGGACAACCGGCAGGAGAAGTCAGTGAAGCTCTACGCGATTCTTGATGACCAAAGTAATCGCTCACTCGCAAGGTCCAAGTTCTTTAACCTCTTTGGCATTAAGGGCACAGGTGCCTTCTACACGCTCCGGACATGTGCAGGCCTCACTGAGATGTCTGGAAGGAGAGCCACAAGTTTTGTTGCGCAACCCTTGGATGGGAGTCTCAGCATAAATCTTCCGACTCTCATAGAATGCAATTACATCCCTGAGGACAGATCAGAAATACCCACCCCGGAAGTAGCGAAGCATCATACTCACCTTAATTCTATTGCCAAGTACATCCCGCCACTTGACCCAGAAGCTCAGATACTACTACTTCTTGGTCGTGATATCTTACAAGTTCATAAGGTGAGAGATCAGTGCAACGGCCCTAACAACGCGCCATATGCCCAGCGCTTAGATCTTGGTTGGGTCATCGTTGGCGAAGCCTGTCTAGGTGCAGCTCACAAACCCAGAGATGCAAGTGTGTTCCGCACTCAGGTTCTAGAGAACGGGCGCCACTCTTACTTCACACCTTGCACGAACCATCTCATTTTGAAGGAGAAGCTCGCTGGAAACCGTCCAACATCTCGCAGTTCTGATGAATTTCAAAGCTCATTGCTAGCCTTTGTTCCAGCTGCACGCACCAAAGATGACTTCTTGGGCAGTGCTATTTTTCAGCATACAGAGCACGATAACAAAGTTGCCCCTTCTATTGAAGACAAGCAGTTCATTGAGCTGTATGGATAAGGAAATGTTCATTGGTGAAGAGAACAGCTGGGTGGCCCCACTTCCCTTTCGCACAGCAAGATCACGTCTGCCTAATAAACAGAGAGCAAGCTCTAAAATCGGTTAAACTCTCTTTGTCGAACTCTTGAAAGAAAGACTGAGATGATGAAGCAACATTTTCTTCACCTTCATGCAACGGATCTTTGATCAAGATCATGCAGAGCTGGCTCCACCTCTGACAGAAGGTGAAGAGTGCTGGGTACCTCCCCATATTCGGAGTGTATCACCCCCACAAGCCAGGTCAAATACGTGTCGTATTTGACTCCAGTGCCAGACACTCTGGAGTGTCTCTTAATGATATGTTGCTGACAGGACCAGACCTGAACAACAGCTTGTTGGGTGTTCTCATGCGTTTTCGACGTGAACAGATTGCTGTCACAGCAGACATCGAACAAATGTTTCACAGCTTCATTGTCAGGGAAGACCATCGGAAACTTTCTCAGATTCTTCTGGTTCAGGAACAATGATCCCACTGACAAAGTTGTTGAATATCGTATGCGGGTTCATGTGTTCGGCAATAGCCCCTCGCCTGCGGTAGCAACTTATGGCCTCAGACGGACAGCTCTGCATGGAGAGGATGAGTTTGGTCATGCAGCAATGGAGTTCATTCATAGACAGTTCTATGTGGATGATGGCCTTATATCTTTGCCTTCTGCACCTGAAAGCCATTGACATTCTCAAAGCAGCACGAGATATGTTTGGCTGCTGTGTCTAATTTACGCCTCCACAAGATCGCGTCCAACTGTCTAGCAGTCATGCAGGCATTTCCATCTTCCGAGTATGCTAATGACTTGAAAGATCTTGATTTAAGCATCGACTCTCCCCCTGTGCAGCGCAGTTTGGGATTGAACTGGAACCTGAGCAACGATATGTTCACCTTCCGTGTTGCCACCACTGAAAAGGCCGTTCACACGCAGAGGTGTGCTTGCCACAGTGAACAGTTTGTTCGATCCACTTGGGCTGGTGGCACCAATTTCTGTACAAGGAAAGTTCCTGCTCAGAGAACTTACCCGCAACACTGTTGACTGGGATGAGCCCCTCCCACCTGAAGGGGAAAAGGAGTGGATGACTTGGAGAGAATCATTGCAAGCTCTGGAGCACTTCGAGACACCCCGTTGCTATACTAGCACATCTATCTCTAATGCACAGCGATTGGAGCTGCATGTCTTTTCAGATGCTTCTGTAAAGGCCATAGCTGCAGTAGCATACTTAAAGGTGGTAGATGACAACAGCGCGATCCATGTGGGATTTATCATGGGGAAGACCAAGCTTGCTCCAATGGCAGTTCAAACGGTCCCACGACTGGAGCTTGGGGCTGCTGTGCTGGCAGTTGAGATTGCAGAATTAGTATCTGGAGAATTAGATGTCAAGCTGGATGACATGAGGTTTTATACCGACAGCAAAGTTGTGCTTGGATACATTCACAATGTTGCCCGTAGGTTCTATGTGTATGTTAGTAACAGAGTGGAACGCATCAGGAAGTTCTCGACTCCTGAACAGTGGCATTACGTACCCACCAGTCAGAACCCGGCAGATGTGGCAACCAGATCCGTACCTGCAGCACTGCTCTCCAATACTAACTGGCTCACTGGACCAAAGTTCCTGCTTCTTCCCACAGAGGACATTTCTGTGAAAACTAGTTACGAACTCGTAGACCCAGAGTTGGACATAGACGTACGATCTCATCTCACAAAATACAACAATACAAGCCTGGGCTGTCAACGATTCGAAAGGTTCTCTACATGGCAGTCACTTGTGAGGGGCATAGCCACTCTGATCCACATCATCGAAACCACCAAAGCTAAAAACACAAAGCAGGATTCAATATGCAGAGGCTGGCATCAGTGTTTAAAAGCCCACTCACCTGACAATCTGTCGAAAGCAAAACAGGTCGTCATTAGATGTGCCCAAGTTGAAGCATATCGTATTGAGGTGGCCTGTCTGAAGCAAGGAAAAGAAATCCCAAATAACAGTCCACTAAGGAAATTGGATCCTGTTCTTGATGGTGACGGACTCCTGAGAATCGGGGGACGGCTTGATCACTCATCTCTCTCTGAGGAAGAAAAACACCCTCTTATCATCTCTGGTCATAGCTATGTTGGTTCTCTGCTTATTGACTACTATCACAAGAGAGTGAAACACCAAGGCCGGGTTTTCACAGAAGGAGCTATACGTTCGGATGGTATATGGATCGTCGGAGCCAAGAGATGTATTGCAAGACACCTGTTCAAATGTGTCTTATGCAAGAAGCTCAGAGGTAGGACAGCCGAACAAAAAATGTCTGACCTTCCTTCAGAGCGTCTAAGCACAGAACCACCCTTTACCAACGTAGGCATTGATGTATTTGGCCCTTGGAGCATCTCCACTCTGCGTACTCGGGGTGGTGTTGCCAACAGCAAGAGATGGGCAGTTATCTTTACCTGCCTCAGTGTCCGTGCTGTTCATATAGAGCTCATTGAGGCTATGGACACATCAAGTTTCATAAACGCTCTACGTCGATTTCTTGCCATCCGGGGTCCCGTGAAGCTGATCCGCTCCGACTGTGGCACAAATTTCAAGGGAGCCTGTAGAGAGCTAGATGTACTCTTGAAAGATGACAAGCATCGCAATATCTCCAGGTTCCTCAGCAAAGAAGGTTGTACGTGGATTTTCAATCCTCCCCATTCCTCTCACATGGGTGGAGTGTGGGAGAGAATGATTGGGGTTTCCCGAAGGATTCTAGATTCCATGCTGTCTCAAGTTCAGCCTTCTCGTCTTACGCATGAGGTTCTGTCCACTCTCATGGCGGAAGTGTCAGCGATAATCAATGCCAGACCTTTGACAACTATTTCAATGGACGCTAATGCTCCATCCCTTCTGACTCCAACAATGATACTTACTCAGAAAATATGCAGTCCCACTCCTCCTCCTGGGTGTTTCATTGGTGCAGATCTACATCGTCAGCAGTGGAGAAGGGTCCAACACCTGGCCAACACCTTTTGGGAGAGATGGAGGCGCGAATATCTCTCTACATTGCAGAGCCGTTCCAAGTGGCAGAAGAGTCAACCTAATGTCAAGGAGGGAGACGTTGTGCTTCTCCGTGATATTCAAGTGGAGAGGAACCAGTGGCCCATGGCTTTGGTAACAAAAACCTTCCCTGGAAGCGACAATAAGGTCAGGAAGTTGGAACTCAAGGTCACCAGAGGAGGGACTTCCAAGACCTTCCTTCGCCCCATCACTGAGGTGGTGGTGCTTTTGTCTCCCAAAGATCATTCAGACAATGGTTAACTTTATGGTGTTAAGACTTTAATAGTGGCATTGTTTTCAATGCCAGGCGGGGAGTGTTATGTTACCTGCAATTATTTTGTTAATGTGGCAATAGCACCCACTACAGGCCAAATATTTTATTTCTTTTGTTTAGATATGTTCCTTTCTCATTGGTTGTTATGTAGAGGTTCACTGTTTGGTTAATGTCACATGATTAGTATAGTGTTTTTCATCAGCAAACTAGCTACAGAACACCACATTCGAAGCCCTCTTGTTCATATAGCTCCATCTGTCTGTGTGAACTTAGCAGAAGCTTTGTTTGTAAGTATATCAGTTTTTCTATGTTTTGGAAGTTATTTCTGCCTTTATTTCATTGTACATCATATTACTTTCGTATATTGTTACAGTTTCACACTACTACTGCTGCTGCAGCTTACTAGAAGTGCCAAATCTTCAATAAACGGACACTCAAGTTTCGACCATAATTCTTGGTGCTCCTTCATCCCTGAAGCTACTTGGTGCCACTTCAGTCAAGGCAGCTTAGAGTGTTTAGCTATCTGGTGATGTGTGCCTCCTAACGCACTCAGGTGCCAGAACACAGGCTGTGATATCTTTAACACACTGTCAGAACTGTTATTCCTCCACATTCTGTTAATCCTTTTAATTCATTTGGGATTTAAACTATATGTCTGTTTCTTGAAAGGTGCAACAATGAACAGAATGTGAAGAAATGAGCGCATGTCAATGTATGATGTCTATCTACCATGTTCCAGAGATTTTCTTCTGACTTTATGCTAACATCCTGAATGGTGGCAATTGTGAGTGACTATAGTGTGAAGCCAGGCGTCAGTCCAACATCAAAGGATATATTAGTAGCACAACAGGGTGTTCTAACCTCTTATCAATCATGTTCAACGCTCCTATCCCTTAGATCGTTTAGGAATGGGTAGCCAGTGAAAGGAATCATTATGACCGTCACCGCCTGCTCAAACCAAAGACAAAAGAGTGAAACAAGAGTTAACATTGGTGTTGCTTTCCACCATTTGGAGGCCTTCTTGACCAGAACTCTCTGCAGTGCATCTTACAGACTGCTAAGAGAGCTAATGCTAACATTGTGTGTTTCCGTGTTTCTTATGATAGGGGTGGACACCACACCTTTCTGGTGATATGTAGACCCTTATTGCTCGGAATATGAATTTGACAGCTTGCATCATCTTACAACCCCAAATCAGAAGAAGTCAGGACAATATGGAAAAAGAAATTCAGCAAAAAAGCAGTGTTTCTTAGACTTTGAACCATCATTTCAGACAGTTTGAACCCAAGATATACACCCGTTTTTGTCCGGTCTACCTCATTTCATTTGTCAATATAACAACTCATTCCAAATACAGGTTGGGACATGAGCAACAAAGGGCTAAAAATTAGGCTAATGAGCCTAAATAATAAGACAAAACTAATCACTGTTTTCAGATGCGCAGCACTGTTGAAAGATGTTTTGAGATGTGGGGTTTGTCTGCCTAATGTAAAGTAAAGTTGTCTGGCTGTTGGTGACGTGGCCCGTGATGCCCTGGCTGTTTCTCCGTGCTGCCAGTTTGAATAAAAGAGCATTTGCCTACATGCTTAGTGTTTCCAATGGCTTTTTCTACACTAAGGATGGAATACAGTTTTCTTAAATTCCTTTGACATCCTTTTCATTTCTGGTGTTACTGGCAATATACTTTTAGGCAGGTCCTCAGGGATGTGTGAATGGAGATCATGAGCTCTACATCACCAAAATGTATTACCATACCATAGTACCGGAGTCCACTAGCACTACATGTGCGATTGGAACCGACACATTGGCTGAACCGGTACACACACACACATACACACCAGAGTCGGACTTAGCAAAGTAGACACCTCCTACAAGGTGGGAAATAAAGGACAATAATGGGATATGTGCTCGTGGCGTTGGAGAGGAGGTTCTCGGGGCTGGAAGTGGTGGGGACTGCTTAGGTGTCCAGGTCCGTCGTGGAGCCTGGACAGTAAAGGAGGTTAGTTTGTATCTACTACCCTGGAGAGGCACTTATCTACACTGCTGTCCTCTCCGCATCTTGTATCCTCCCCTGTTTGGGCATGGTAGTGCTCGGTCACCAGCTGTGAGTGATAACCCAGCCCCGCCCTCTGTCTGCACACTCTGTCTGTCTGGACCTTGGCGATCGCTTTGGAGCACTGTTGTGGCCTGGTTATCATTTGAGCCCGGTGGACTTTCCCATTCGCTGTCACCCATGTTTGTCCTTATTGTAAATACTTTAGACACTCAAAAATGATAACTCCATCGCCAAGGTGACTTGTGTAAGCTATTAGGCTGGAAAGTGCTTCATCTAAACATGAGCAGTCTGTTGGAAATCCCAAGTCAACCAAACTTGGTGCAATGAGTTGTAGTCATATTACGTGAAGAGGTCAGGGTCAAAGCAATCAGATAAGAACAAAGCGCCCTGGCGGGGTAAGAAAATGAGATGGAAATGAAAACCGAATGAGGAATTCACAGCATGACCGCCCCAGGAAAGCGAAGCAGTGAGGATTTAATGAAAACCTTTAAAAGATTTAAGTATCTTTGGCTTCATCGAGCCTAATCATTTTATCTGTCATGATTATATATTTCAAACATGAATGTTAGAGAGTATCTGAGGTGAACCAGGCAGGTACGCATCGCTCTGCTCTGTGGGTTTTCTTTTAGGGATCCCTCATGCCGACCAGTAACCATTAAGTCTGAACCAAAAGTGTATTGAGGGAGCTCATCCGAACCCTGGGGGACCCGACTGTATCTCGCTAGGACGCCTGATTTCATTTGTCTTTGGCTTTTCGTGCATGAGGAAAAGTGTCCCTATCGCGCTTTCCTTGGCCTCATTCTTTTTTTCCCCATCCCTTCCCGCCTCCATCACACTTATCTCAGAGATAATATTTATTCACTGTGTTGCGCTCAGCCTTGACCCTTCAAGCATGCCGCTTGATTCTCATTCTGCACACAGGACTAAACGAGAGGCCCGTCTGCTCTCCAAGGCCCAGCGACCATAAGAGCACATAGCCCTTTCCTATATCCTTCCATCTTTGTAGTGAATGGCTCGCCATTACCAGCATAGGTAAAAACAAAGGGCAGGATAGCAACGCTAAGGTAACAACATCTCCAGTGTGTACACTGAGGCGATAGCATGGATGGTTCAACACGTGTGGTAAGTGATCAAGGGTGGAGCCAGAGACAGAACTACGAGATCAAACTGCTTGTTATTGCTTGGATTTATTTCTCACAATAGGTGAGTCGCCATCTTTCGCACAATACACCACTTAAACCACAGACAAGGCTCAAGGCCACCCACGGATTCACAAGTTACAGCATCATATATAACCTAGCACAAACTCTCAGGAAGGTCACCATGACCGGGATGGGGAAGATAAATAACATAAATGTCCACTTTTAGTTTATAGGCTGCAGGCAATCTGCCCACAACACCTTCAGCTAGGCTGTCCACTATGATGGGGTCCCAACCAGAACATGTGAGCACCATGCCTGGAAAGTGCCTATCCTATAGTGATGTAATGATGACATATATAAACATATATCGTCGCTGTCCAATGAAAAACATTGGCGCTTTTTACTTTAATGTATCATTTGATCACATGAGCTGCCGTTTACACTGTGTGTGAATTTCAAGATGAATGGACCAACAGAAATGGCCCAAAGATCACTTGAAAAAAGTCTGGTTCCATTGACTTACATTAGAACTAAGTTGGGTTTTGGCCTCTCCTGTAAAGTTGATATATTGGAGATACTTGTTTTTCTTTGGACAGCGACGATATATATGTTTGTCTAACTATACTTGTGAGGTCATCCATCGAGTTTGGTTGATCTTTATGTATTACTGTACTGGATTTACACTACACCTAACTTAACCTTAATCTCCATATTCAAAAGACAAACTGCATTATTAGATTTTCCGAAGCGATGTGAGTTATGTTAAAAACAAGGTGTGGTAAAGTGAGGAGCAATAAAATGTCCCTCAGATTAGGAATTCGACACTCAGACAGAGCTATCTGGCCCAGACTGGGGTCCCACAGGAACTGCAATACCGGGTCAATGTGTGTCACGCTTCCAGGTTTTCCCTGCTCCCGTGCTTCTCCGGACTCAACTTCCCAGAGGGCAACGCTCCATGACGACACGCCCATGTCCAATCCGCTTCGCACTCCATCACTGGAGTTTTAGCAGACAGCTGAACCTAATTTACGCCCTCCATTTATACCTCTCCACGCCGCTTCAGCTTTTGCTAAGCTTTGCCAACGTAGTTAGCAATCCTAACGTTCTCTCTGTGTGTTATCTCTTTTCTGGTTCTTGATCTGTTTCTGTTTTTGACTACCCCTTTTGCCTTTTCCTCTTAACTTGATTGCCTCCGCTGATTGTCTCTTCTGGTTTCGACTTTGCCTGCCTCGACTACGTTTTCTAGCCCTACCCCTGTTGCTGTATCTGCATTGCTGCTTAGTTTGTTCACTTCCCTGTTTAATAAACATCCTGCCTTGACTTTTAACTCTGCACGCGTCGACCTCGAGTCTTTTGTCCTGACAATGTGTGGCATGGACAGAGCAAGCACCTATTCCAATACTGGAGCCTAAAGAAATTCTGATAAAGAAAATATTTAAAGTAAAGCATGTTTTCATCCATGTGTTCATGTCCATCTGAGTGTTCAGAAGGTTTTCCTGACAGAAACCAGGTTCTGTGTTCAGATGAGATAAAAACTGAGCATAGCATTAGGTCAGGTAGGCCACAATGTCAAGCTCAGGCCACAGTCTCAAGCCCCCAGCTGTTACTAGCTATCCTCAATCAGCTGACAGCTCTTCGGATCGCCTGCTACACATGCGTATGTCCAAATTTGTCAGGTCACCTTAAGGTTTTAGACAGTGATGCTGCGTCCCAAACCACACACCATGGAGCGTCACATACTGCACGACTGAAAACTCTAATGGTGGTCTTTAACTGTTTTCTAACATGTCATTTAAAGTGGTAGTATCCAGTTTAGGATGCAGACAGATATTTCATGGCCTTTCAGAGTGCCTTTTGAACTTGAGCAAAGCTATCCCAAACTCTTCTAGTGTTTTCCTGTAACAAGACTTACACACAAGATGTTTTCATATCTATAGTTAGCCATCATTGTGCTCTTATTACTGACCCCAAGGTCAAAGCTGGTAAAAGCTAACCTGTGAACTCACTACCAACCAGAACAAAGTAAATGCTTAGGCCAGTGAAGCTGGTTGGGATTCCACATGGTACAATTTTTGGGTGTTACGGTTTAAGGTTGGGTGGGACACATTCCACCAATACCACCTGGTCCCTAAGCCAATCCTAAGGCCCCTATGCAAAGTATGGTGGGGCGTTTCCGCTGCTATGAACACGAAAAGGCAAGGAGCTCCCAGAACAAAGTTGTACCATCATGTATTTCCTTTGACAACTTACTGAACAAGAGACTTTTGGTGTTAGTGGTGTTAGACCAATTTTACCCAAGGTATTTTCAGTTTGATATTGAGATTAATTAATTAATTTTATGGGGTTATGACTGACATGTGGGCTGACATATGAGTCTATATACTGTCGAGTGTAGGGGCTGTAAGAAGGTATTCCTCCTTCTCCTACAAAATATCCACTTTAGAGACAACAGCATACCACTGATGACTCCTCTTTCACTGTTTAGTTTGAGACCTTGACCTTGATGGCCAGCGTCCTCCGCCTGCTGTGAAGTAGCCTTACGAGACTGAGTGCAGAACACGTCTCCAAGACCACTCAGAGACCATTTCACCTTGACTTTATTTGCCCCAGCAAAGAGCTTAGTCAGACTAAACTGACTTTGGCTTATTACCCACCCGTTTGTACCCCGGAGCCTCTTGCTTCAGCCGTCGCGTCCATTGGCTGGCTCCCTGTATCTTCCCTCCCGCTCTCTTCTCTGCAAGTTCCACCACACGCACCGATCGCTTTCTCAATTCTCTCCGTGCCTGAGCACTGCTTTATCTCCCCAAACAGCTGTCAGTATCGGGACAGGGTCTCTTCCCCTCCCCAGCATGCATCCTTCCGCTTTCACAGACAAACAGATGGAGCGCTGCTGTCCTCCGTATGCAAGCCGTCAGAGGGCGAGGCCTGCCAACAGACAGCAGCCGGATGGCAGAGGTGCATCTTAAATGGTTCCCTTGTCAGAGCGGCGGACAGCTGGAGACCTGGGGCGCCGGGGTGAGCAGGGAAATGCTTATGGAATGTAACATCTTGGATACGGTTCTTGTGGTTCTAATTAATCTGAGGCTGATTCCACCACTGTCATGCAGTGTGTATACCAGAGGATGAGTTTAAGATTACTCTCGCCACAGTCATGATGTAGCCTCTCTCTCTCTCTCTCTCTCTCTCTCTCTCTCTCTCTCTCTCTCTCTCCCGTATGTATATATATATGGGTGTGGGTGTGTGTGTGTTTGTGTTCCATTCACTGGAACTCAGAGTCTGAGCCCAACACCTGAAAAACAACCCCACACCATAATCCCCTTTCCACCAAACTTTCCACTACTGTTCTTATGGGAACCCCCAAACCCAGAAGACTCATCTGTGATTCACCACTCCAGTCCAGTGCCGGTGCTTTACATCACTTCATTCAACTCTTTGCAGTGCCCTTGGCAATGTAAGGCTTGGATGCAGCTGCTCGGCCATGAAAACCTATTCCATGAAGCTCTCCACACACTGTCCTTTAGCTAATTTGAAGGCCACATGAAGTTTGGAGGCGTGTAGTAATTGACCCTGCAGAAAGTTGGTGACCTCTGCACACTATGTGCCATCTGCTGACCCCGCTGTGTCTTTTTACGTGTCCCACCACCTCATGGCTGAGTTGTTGTCATACCCTAACACTTCCACTTTGTTATAATCCCACTGACAGAAAATGTCATGACTGGCTGCACAGGTGCCTTGCTGTCACATTACCATGGTGGGAATCTCTGATGTCTAGGTGTTTGGTTTTTATACACCTGTGGCCATGGAAGTCATTGGAAAACCGGAATTCAATATTTGGATGGGTGAGTGAATACGTTTGGCAATATAGTGTATGTACATAGCTGTAATATTTATATAACTGCTGGAGCATTTATGGTGGAACGGGAAAATTCAAGGATCTGAGTAATGAAAGCTCACTTCATCCTTCTGTAATCCATTTGCTGTTCTTGAGAATTCTTGAATCTGTTTGTACAGTCAGTCAATCACACCACAGGTGATGCACATTTCAGATGGTTTTGTGTTGTGTTTTTTTTTTTTTTTTTTTTGCAGCTTTCACACTGAACACTAGCGCTGCCATTCAGTTAGTCTTTCTGCCTC